>VYZX01000041.1:8051-19407 GCA_013401335.1 Brachypteracias leptosomus
AAGAAAGTAAGCCAGCAGGAAGTGTCATTATATTACAGCCTGTGGCTCTGTGCATGTGTTCCTAAGTTGACAGTCTGGAAATGTCCTTTAGCATTCTTCACTGTCTTTTTCAATATAAGAAACTGCTCAGATTGCACAAAAGGATGAAATATTCTATCATATGCATTTGCTAGAAGAGAAAGATACAGGTATGTAGAAAGTAAATTCCTATAGAGGTAACAAGAACAGTTCCTGAGGTGTGTGTGATTTCTGACATTCCTTTTCAACTTATCTAGTAAAGCTTATAAAGACTATTAAAATGAGACTTTCCTAGGCTTTCCTCATAGCCCTCATCTCAGTTAGAAAACGACTGATTAGCTGACTTACCAGGTGATAAAGCTTTGGGTACAAAGGAAGGGAAGAATAGCTACCAGGGAAAGACATACTGCTGAGCTACCCATCGCAAACAGAAAAAGCTCAAAAGAAACAAAAAAAGTTACTCACAACACCTCCTACACTTCTATATTTCACACCTAGGTAACCCATTCAATGAAGATAATAAATTCATAAGATACTTTAAAAAACATGATAATTTCAAAACATTAATCAAATATGAAACAAAGATACGCATCAATATGGAATAGACAGTTATTGTCAAGAAAGGGAGGTAAAGTTTCAAGGGACTATGAATAGTTCTAGGAGAAGTGTGATGAGAGCTTACCAAGCTTTGAAGACACTTGTGGACTCTAAGTTATTTGATCTTTTCTAAAGTGGTGACCAATATCATGGATTTACATACTTGAATATGTTAGTCCTAGTAAATAGCTAAAATCAAATTTTGTGTTGCTTTCTTGTGTCACAGTTCCTGCATCAATCCCATCAATAAAAATATTTTTCTTTTAATTTCTATTGCTTAGCTGGCTGTAGGCAGCTCATCCAGAATAAACACTTTCTACAAAGTATTATACCTATGAAACCATAGAAAAAATGGCTTTGCATTTGAGAAGTAGTCTGAAACTGAGCTTTCTGCAACTTTTAGTACTCAAAGCCCTGAATTTTCCATGAATAATAATTTAAAAATAGTTAAAAAAAACAAACCACAACACTCTCCCCCCCAAAAAACCCCCAAACAACCACACACTCAGTTTGGAGGCAATCCTAAAGTTACACTCAATTATCCAATAACGCTGAGTGACTGGCTTAGCACCACTGTATCTGATAACTTTCCCAAACAAAGGCTGCAGATCTCAAAGGCTTTTGTACAACTCAAAGTATTAAAGAAATGGTATCAGTCCAGGTCTATGAGCTTAATTCTTGGTAGGCACTAGAAGACATGAAATGCTTGTCCCTATTTTTTCCCCAGAACTGTGCAGTCATCACAGTGGTTTAACATCTTCCATGGAGCCAGTTTTCAAGTGTTGGGGGTTTTTTTGTTTTGTTTTTAAATTTATGTATATGTATATTTTTGTTGTTGTTTTAATTTTCCACAAGGAGAAGATTAGTGATTGATTTTCAAGACCAGTGAGTATCCATATCTCTTCTCATTTTTATCATTATATCTGATAATTTAGGCATTGTCTAAAGAAGTTAGCAAAATAAATCATTCAGGAAATAATAAGGAAACCATTTAAATGCAAGCATTTCTGAATCCAGCTTTGGAAGCATGACAAATTTGACTAAAAATTCCAGCAGAAATGAAAGTATTATTTAAAATTGAATTTTATAATCAAGACTATGGCCATGATGTAAGTAACATTTCAGTATGCTATAAAAAAAAAAAAAGTTAATGAAATATTCACTGATGATTTGCACTCAAACAATTAAAATTGAAACATCATGTTTCAATATGAAAAACATCTATCAAGTAGAATAAAGACCTGGTAGGAAGAGTTCTTACCTTCATAGATAGCTTTGAAGCCTTGAGCACTCACAGCAAAATCTGTGGTGAAACAGAGGGTGAGGATGGATCCTGTGCTCACAATAGGTGATGGAAGCTGAAATCCAGATAATCTGTGCAATAAAAAAGCACAAATTACTATAACTTAAAGCACATCAGTAGTTGTGATGAGGATCATGATGAGTACCATGATGAGTACCGTATTTCTACATCTGAACTGTCAATGTATTATGCTCTTTACCCTGATGCAGTCACTAAATGTTCACTGTAAAATTTAAAACATGTTCTTGAGCTTTTTAACCCTCTCATTTTAAAACATCTGTGCACTCTCCAACAGAGAATACTGAAAGAAAGACCTGTTTCTATCTACTGAAGACAAAGTATTTTTTTGTAAGCTTCATTTCAAGATGGAGATAAGTAAATTTAGGACACTTAGAAGTAGATACTCAAGTCTTGACTCCCACAGAGATACCTAGGGCAACTTGAGATAGCATGAACTATCCTGTCTGTCCCCCAGCTGCTGCTTCAGAAAAAGTATGGATCTCATATGTTAATGTCATATACATTAGCTGACCAGAAAAAATTACCAAACTTCCATGTAACACCTTCAAAAAAATTGCCCTACATTTCCCATCTCATTAGCAGTCTTATCTTTACATCTGAACCAGAATTTTTGACAAGCTGTAATTACACCACAATACTGATTTTGAGATAATTTCTCCAAATAAATGTTTTGATTGATTCTGAAGATAAAACAAATGGAAAGATTGTTTACACCCTTCACTGAAACTTCACTAGAGACAATTTGTTAGACTTGGTTGATACTAGTGACATGTTGGTTTAGTGACTGATTTTGCATAAATAAAACATAAGACACCATTACTGTCCCACAAACCCCAAACTATGTTGTCACCTTACATCACTAGCTAATTTCTATATTTTGCAATAGGGATATTTGATCCACTGGGCACAGGACAAAGTACCAGAAAGCCACCTTTTGTTCAAATTTCACCCTGAAAGAGCTTCTTGAATTCAGACATTGGAACAGCTCATAAAACAACTAACCAAACAAGAAATGCACCAAAAACCCACACCAAAAATGCTTTGGTATATTTTTTAATCTCGATAGTTAAGACAATCTGGGCCTATAAAATAAAAATCTTGGCTTTGAAATTTATTGTACAATGATGCTAGAGTTCATTAATTGGCATCTGGAACTGCAGAAGACAAATAACTGTGAACAACATACTAGTACAGCAGTATCATCGAACGAGAAGTTCTTTGCAAAATTAGGCTTATTTAGGATCACTGTCATATACACAAAACATATAAGAGGAACTCCATGCTGGAATTACATGAGCCAGATGGTTCCCCAACTCTTTTCAATTTTGAGCTTTGGAAAAAAACCCCAAACTTAGATGAGTTAGAGATCAAAGCAAGGAGATCCTTAAATACAGATGAAGGCATACAGTTAAGGCAATGTAAGTCAGCAAAAAGCTTCCTACAATTTCTTTCTTTCTTTTCAAACAACGTTGTCCTCTATGTGCTAATTAGCTGTTTGCTCTAATCTTTTCACCTTCTGCATACTTGTAAACCTATTACTCCTATTCTTTTCCACCTCATTTACTCCAATTCCAGAAATAACTAGATTATTTTTCCCTCAATCCTCAAACGGCAGAACTACTGTGAGGCTTGACACCTCTTACGTTCAGACTTTTTTGTGTTCTTTCACCTCCACTATACATTGCAGGTTGTAGGGAAATGCGTCTCTTGTTTTATTTAATAAATTAGAGTGGTTATCACTACTGCTCTACATCTGGACTGTACTGTTTGACAGTTCATTATTAATTTAGGGTATATATTTTCTGATCTTACATCTCTTTCTTCTTTGAGAATGGATTCAAAGAGTTCTGTTTTTAAGGGTGTTTTTTTCTTGTATAACACTACCGTGTTTCCTGGATCTAACATTTTTTGATGAAATACGGGAAACTAGCATGCATTGTACGGGAAGGAAGGAAAATCAAGTTAAGACACAGACAGAAGCAGCTAGCCTCAACACTGCACACTACATAGGAGACCTAAAAAAAAAAAAAAAAAATTGATAAAAAGACAGAAGCATTTAATTAATGCAGGACTATACAGCTTTAGTTACCTAATTCCTGATCAGTGTTTGCTGCACTTGGCATGGATTTGGTTCATTTAAATGAATTTATTTGAGCAGTGACAGGACATCCTGAGCTCTTGTTAAGATTTCTAGGCCTACCTGCTTTGACTCTGTTGTGATAAGTATCAGTTTTACAATGTGGATTCTTCATCTGATCAATAAATAAAATTGGTCCTATAATATCCCCCTTGAAATACTTGAAGATCATTCTTGAGGCTGATATTGCAATTCACATTAAAGAAAAACAAACATATTCTTTAATACCTTAAATCGGCGCACTTAAAGGTTTTACAAAGATAGAAAAAAGCAAGTATGTCATAAACTTAATGGAATTAGTACATCAACTTGAAATCTATTTTTTCAAGTCCTTTATATTAAGTAATCCTAAAAATGATTATAGAAAAGTCTCAAATAGCAAAATTCCGTATTTCAGTCATTCAGCAGGCTATCTGGGTTAGTAGCCTTATAGCTAAGTAGCCTTGTCACCTGGAATATTTCTGGAAGCATATTTTCTTAGTATTCTAATAAATTCAGTGAGATCAAATAACATGAAATTGAGTGCAAACAAAAACTAGACAGCAGATGAAAATCTAGACTATTATTCTTCAGATATTTCCAGAACTAAAACACTGCTAACCTAGCAAGTCATTTTCCCCCACTTACTAACATTTTTGTTAGGTAGTTATAGCTCATGAATCATAATGTGTTTTTTGCATTCATTTCATCATGCAGAAAAATCACACACCTTCACATGTTGCTTTACTTGGGAAATCTTTCTTGGCAATTAATGTGTAGGCCTTTACCGCACCCGGAAAGGGAACTGTTTAGACAAACAGGTCCGTGTGCTAGGAAGGCAGAATCAGTTCAAGTCCCTAAGCTAATAAAACTGTCATTTGATAAACTTGCACTACTTCATACTGAACATATGGCAATACTTTAAGCTTAAAATATTGCTACTTCCTAACTTTCAGTAGCATTAATCTGCACAAAACGCACACACTAAAATACTTTAACCACAGATGGAATATATTTGGCTTGTCTATAAAGAAGAAACAGAGCTTCCAATAGAAAACACCACATTATGCCAGTACTGAGTTTAGACTCCACCTGAAGGGGGGGGGGAGGGGGAAGCCAAACCAAACAAACCACCACACATTTCATTCTCCATTGCCATTTCATAGATCTTGACATCCAGTCATTCCTAGTGATAGGACTTATATATATATATTAAAAAAGTATTTCTTTTCAAGAGCATAGCAATAGGTTCAGCTGGCTCTGCCCAGAACTTCTCTACCTTTTACTTATGAGGGCATATTTTGGGATTTCCTGGTACTAAAGAGATAGTGTAGCAAGTCCTCTGGGAGGCTGGCAACACGGTGAGAGGTCTGTAGCAAATGATGTACAAGAATAGGCTCAAGGAATAGATTTATTGAGTCCTTAAAAGATGACAACTGAAGAGTGAAACATACTGCTGCCTTTAGCTACCTATTGGAGCAGTATAGAAAAAGCCAGGTTCTTTTTGGAAGTGCAGAAAGGATGGGAAGTAACAGGCAAGGTACAATATAAGAAACTACAGTTTTGTATTAGAAAAAAACAAACAAACAAATCCCCCAAAATCCCACCATAATGGTAGTGATATATTGGTACAAGTGCCTAGAGAAGATCTGGTATCTCCATCCTTGGAGATACTGAAAACTTAACAGTGTCCTGAACAGCGTGATCTTTCTTTGGACTTGGCTCCAATGTCAGCGAGAGATAAGATCAAAAAAAACATAGTCTCTCCTAATCCAAGTAATTCAATGAATCCATGACCCATGAGGAAGGTGTGGGCACAGTCTCTACCACAAGCAGCTGCCATAAGAAAAACAGGAACATTGAGGAGTTTGAGGAAATATAGAAGTACAACTGGATGAGCCTAAGAAGTTTTAGGTTCTTTACATAAGTTTATCAGGGATTTAACTTTTGCTGAGTTTAATTGTGAAATTTTAGCAAATCCCAGCTGTTCATGTAGAAACTGATAGGCCTTCAAGCATGGTTAAAGCTGAAGTGATCTTTTCAGGTGTTTGAAGACATTCTTGACACAAAAACAGCTTCCCCCATCTGGGCCTGGCTGTGGGCCCCGAGTTGGAGTTGACCTACGGGTGAGTCACAACCTAGCAGCAGGTTTTGTTCCCCAAGTGGTTTCAGGCCCCAGAGGCAGAACCTGGCTCGCTGTGTGAGGCCTTCCCCCAGGTGATCATGGTTGGGGTGGTGGGTGAGGCTAGAGTTATATCAACCAGGAGCTGACGAGGTTGTGAGAAGCAACAAGGAACTGATCAGTTGGAAGAGAGTTCCTGTTGGGGCCAGTCAGAGGAGCTTCCTTTTAGGGGCAGCTTGCATGAGCTCTCTCTCAGTGGTGTGTTCCTCCTTGGCTGGTTTGAGATAGAGAGGAGCAAACAGATAAAGTTATGCTGAGGAGATGTTGCTGACTTTGGTGTTGGCCTGAGGAACAAGAGAGCTAGCAGCACACCAGAACAGCTTTACCAGAAACAGCTACCCAGTGTGAAGAGTCTCACATGATCAGATCACTTTAACAAGAGTATGTACTGATTACACAATTGCCAAAAACTAGGGAGTAACTGCAAAGGAAAACCAAGTATTTTCAGCACTTATTATTTTGTCTTAAAGGCAGCTGTAGAAAAATAATAAAGTGATGTGTTCAGGTTAACATGTGACAAAATTTTGTCACAGTTTAACCAAAAAAACCCAATAGGAAAGGAGGACCCTGCATCCATAAGGATCGATTCTTTTTTCAAATCAGGCCAATTAAGTCTATGAAGGCACATTATTTTAATTAGGAGAACCAGATCTGCTAAACATTTTTAGATTTGTGCTTGACATACACATACATATACATACATACATATATATATATGTATGAGCAGAGATCATATATATCTGTACAGCTTGTTCACAGAAACATTCTCAGGAAGTAACTAGAATCTATTTGGCCAAGACAAAACATTCTTGCCTGAAGTTATCTATCAGATGTCTCTTGCAAAAACCATTAGCCAAAAGGATGAATGTTGTTAATAATGAGGTAAAAGGATGAGTCTAGGTTTTGATGAATTATCCCAAAAGCAATTTTGGGCAAATGACAAAATCTGAGATTTCTTTTTTCTCCCTCAAAATCTGCATAAGGAGAAAACATAACATTTCTCCCATTTTACCATGAAGTGATATATGTCAGGAACTGTTATAGGAAACACCAAAGAGCTGTCTGCCATAAGTGTCATACCTTTTCAGGTTTTACATACTATTCTTCAAATTGTCATTTGGTGTAGAGGTGATCCATAAGCTCATTCTGTATCAAACCATACCACATGAGAACACAAAGTTACTAGCAAGTCCTGCTTCAAAGATCGTGCTTATCAACTGCAGATCAGAAAGCAAGGCAAGTCAAAGGACTAAAGCTTTAGGCTATCTATTGTCGTTCACCAGAAATACCTCACTGCATCACAGAAGTTGAATAATAAATACAATACATCAAAATGTTCAAGAAGTGGTGTCTCATATTTAATTTATCTGGAAATTATTCTAGAACTATACTGTCAATAAAAAACAGGCAAATACCTTCTGTGTTTTAGGCATCCGACATCACCAGTAGTCAATAACATGTATACACTATTATGCATCTGATGAAATAACAATTAAGATATGACTTTATGGATTCCTGGTATTTATTCCTGATTTTTATTTATTTACTTATTACTGCCTTTGTGGTGGGTTGACCTTGGCGAGCTGCCATACCTCTACCCAAACACTCTCTCACTCATCCTCTTCAACAAGAGAGGGAGGAGAAAATAAGATGGAAATGCTCCTAGGTCAAGACAGGGACATTACTTACTAATTAGTGATAACTCTAATTAGTGTTATTTGCCCCATAAGGGCAAAGCAGACTTGACCTGGGGAAAACTGTTAAAATGTTTAGAGAGTGAGAAACGAAGATAAATTAAATCAAAACCCTCCTTCCACTCCCCTTCTTCCCAGGCTCAACTTCACTCCTTCATTCCCAGCTCTTCTACCTCTTCCCCCAGGCAGTGCAGGAGGATGGGGAACTAGGGCTAGGTTCAGTCCATAATAGGTCCTCCCTACTGCTCCTTTCTCCTTACACTTTTACCCTGCTCCAGCATGGGCTCTCCACAAACCGTGTTTTCTTCAGGAAACATCCACCTGCACCACCATGGTCTCTTCCATGGCTGCAGGGGAATCTCTGCTACTGTATCTGCAGCACCTCTTCCCCCCTCCTCCTTCTCTCACCTTGGTGCTTACAGAACTGTTCCTTTCACTTTTTCTTCCGTCTCTGCTCTGATGTTTTTTCTCCTTTCCTACACACACTTCCTACACACAGAGGCATCACCACCTTGGCTGCTAGGCTCAGCTGTGCTCTGCCGTGGGTTGGTTTGAGCTGGTTGGAACTGCTCGTATCCAGTACAGGGCCACTCTTGCAGCCCCTCACTGGCAGCACCTGGGCACCTGCAACAGTGCAGCCTTGATGATACCAGCAGAGAATGCTTCAAAAGCATCATCTGTTCAAGCACCTCCATTTTACATATCAAAAAGTCAAATCATTAATATGTTATCTCAGTAATTGGTAATTTGAATCAGTTTAAACTACCTGGACATACCTGTACAGAAGAGAAGCTACTGCAGTCATTTACAAGAAGGTGTTAACTCCAGCTATTCCACAGAAACTAGCAGCACTGCTATGAGAACAAACATGATTACAGGATACACATCCATAACATGACCTTTCATAAAACCACTTGCTATCAGCAATGACAAGAGTTACCCACAGGTTAAGACACCTAATAGTACATAAAGCCAGGAGAACAGCATGTCCATTACAGTAAACCAGGCTGTGATCTGCCATATATGAAACCACAGAAGCCTTATCATAATAACTTACATCCATTCTGTGGCCAAGAGAAAGTGAAGATTTAAAACCCTACTCAGTAACTATATCATACATAAAGGAATGAGGAGCTACTATAAGATTCGTACAAGATCTGTAAGTTATAATTGATTTTCTATCACAGAAGATAGGCTAAATATATATATTTAATCCCAGCCTCAACTTTTTTCTTTAAGTCACAGAAAAAGGGAAGACATATAGAACAAATTGTTCAAGGTCCAGTTAATCAAGGCTCTAATTTGGTGGCTTTTCTCAAGCTTAAGGTAATACTTAAAAAACCTGTGCAAGTCACTTAAAAAAACTGTACAAGGAACACTGTGACAGGCAGAGCCCCAGCTCAGAGAGCACACTTAGTCCTCTGCACAAGAATTACTCTTTGCTGTCTCACCTCTTCAGCATAAAGAAAACATACAGCAACAATTCCTCACATTGATGAACGTTATTCAGCTTTCTTTCCTACAAAAACCCCCATAACATCAATTAAACTCCCTTAGCTCTCCCATATCTTACTCTAGCAATGCAAAATCTTCCTCTGTGTTGCTTTGTCCAGGTCCTCCATCTTCAGGGTATCTCAGGTTATAGGCCCAGAGCAACACCCTAGCACTTCCAGTCCCCCACTTCCCACTGTCCCTCTCCCTAAGAAACTAACTTCAAAACTCTCCCATCAGATGGCCACAAGACTTGTTCTACCAGCTGTCTCCCCTATGCTCCAGGAAACTCCTGCAAACCCCTTAGCTGCTCCCTGATCCCTCATTTGATTAATTAACATTAGGTGCTCCTCCATCCCACTAACTAGAGGCAGTTAAGCTGTGCATACCTCATTAGAGGGTCACTAGTACTAGCAGTACACAAAAGGCTCATTTCTTACCAGGGTACTCTTTTTTCTGCAATTTAAGATTTATAATCTCAAAATAATAATAAGTTCTGAATAGGCAAGAAATAGATTTTTTAATTCAAGTTCTTCATATAGCTAAATACATGTACATTTTTCCCGTGGTATGGCCATGTAAAAACTTCCTAATGTTTTCTGTGACTTTAGCTTAACTAGGAATTAATTGCAGGAATTGTAAAATTAGTATTTCTCTAGTAAAAGAAGGATGGAAGCAATCAAAAAGTTCCCTTAGTAAATTCCAGAAGGTCCCTTACAACCAAAACTCACCGAGTTCAGTCACTAAGCAGAAAGAAGCTGCAAGCTTAATGTTTTTGAGAGAGCTTTCAGAAAAAGCAGTTGGTTTCTGTAGCTGCCACCAGATAGCCACAGTAGAAAGGCTCATATCTGCTGCAGAAAATACTGATGCTGCAAAACTGTAGCCTGTGACCACAGGTACCGGGCATCAGTATGGGAGCAGGAAAACATGAGACGAGTTGGCCACCACCAAAACAATAAGCATCCGTGAAGTGGATCCCAGGAAAGCAATGGAGCTGAGATCTCCGCAGGGGCTGCAGCCGCTGGCAAAGGCCTGGCAGGTTTGGGCAGCCAGCAGGCTCCAGTAGCTCCAGCATGGTGGGATAATACAGCAGATCTGAGAGAGGGCAACTCCCAGAGTGCTCACTGCCAGTGAATAGGCCTAGTAGGGTTTGTTACTCATGGTGAGAAGAAAAGGGCTGGCCTTGCAAGAAATCACAATATGTCCCCACAGTTCCAGACTCCAACATAGTGCAAGCTATAGAAGAGAAAAGTCAGTTCATGTCTGAAGTATGTGACAGTCACTAAGAATGGTGGCTGTCAACTAAATGAACTGGTAGGCCATGGCACTGAGCTATGGCTACACAGAAGTATCTTCTTTTCATGTCAGACCTTATCATTATATCTTCTATTTTCTTACAATTTCTAAACCATTGTACACAGAATTAAGTCAAAGAAAAGGTTTCATATGCCTCTGTGCTAAATGACATTGAAAGAAAATATCAGCTAATCGCAGAATCACACAGAATCACTGAACAGTAAGGACTGAAAGGGACCTCTGGAAATCATCTAGTCTAACCCCTCTCCTAAAGCAGGTTCACCAAGAGCAGGTTACATCGGATCACATACAGGCAGGTTTTGAAAATTTCCAGAGAAGGAGACTCTGCAATCTCTCTGGAGAGCCTGTTCCACTGCTCTGTCACTCTTAAAGTAGTTTTGCCTTATGTTTAGGTGGAACTTCCTGTGTTCCTACTTGTGTCCCTTGCGCCTTGTCCTGTCACTGTGCGCTATTGAAGAGTCTGGCCCCATTATCTTTACACCCCCTTCAGATATTTATAAACATTGATAAGATCCTCTCTCAGCCCTCTCCTCTCCTCTCCTCATGGTCCACTCATCTAACCCACGCTTTCTAACCTTTCCTATGAGGATGTCTTGGGAGACAGTGTCAAAAGCTTT
>VYZX01000042.1:9198-32168 GCA_013401335.1 Brachypteracias leptosomus
CCCGCCCCACACCCTATACAACTTATTATATGTACATATACATACTTGTATTGTTTATATATCGTGTCAGTATATTTCATAAACATATATAGATATATATTGTACACATATGGGCACAGTGCTTCCCCTTGAATGCTTAACGCACCGCATATACACAGAGCAAATACTGAATATCAATTCAGCACGACTCTATAATGTCTACACGCACAAGGAAATGCTGGAGACTATGTGCTACAAGCAAAGCCATGAAACCATGACTTTAAAACTTTTAAGAAAAAGGCTTCTAAGATGAAGAATTAGTAAGAAGTTCTTTCAAGTGTGCAAATGTAACCTGGCAAACACAGGTTTGTAGTCCAAGAATGGAATGTGGACTAGAAGAATATTCAGTAGATGCCCAAATTCGAGAGCAATGAAGTGCAGCTACAGAACTGGGAAGAAAATATGCTGGTTTGTGTTGAATTAGCTCTGACACTGAAGAGGTAAGTCACCAACATGAAAGTTTTTTGAGTATAGGAGAGCAAAACTAGAATTAGCAATGAAGATGCCCTAGGACTTCATGTAGTCCAAGACTAGCAAGCTGATTTTAGTTTAGAAATTAGCTCTAGGACACACATAATAAGGCAGTAACATTTTTAGAGTAAGAAAATGCCTTTGGTCAGTATAGACAGATCATCTATTTAATGTTTTATTAAAAACTTTAGCCTCTACAAGTCCTTACTGCCAATTAGTGTCAATTAATATATATTTAATCAGCCTTCTCTACTCTCAGTACAATGCCATAAAAGCAATATAATTCTAGTAATTTCAGTGTGATTTATACCAGCATAAATGAGGAAGAATGAGCCTTAATAGGTGTACATTTAAGTGTATGTTCTTAAACCACGGTTTATAATGTGTCTTAACACAGGTAACAAAATTCCTATGGGGCACATTTGTGATCATAAGCAAGTATTTTACTCTAAGTTAGTCCAAATGATTAGCTTTTCAGGCAGAGCCTTAGAGGCAACTCTAAAGGGAGTAATATTATACAGTAGTTTTAATTATGAGTAAACTAAATATAAAATTGCATTAGTAATTCTGAAAATAACAGCTTGGTTAATCTATCCAATCATGTCTCATAAAATAAAATAAAAAATAAATAAGTGGGAATATAGAAGGACAGGAAAATTATCCAAGGAATTGAAAAGAAAGTTTCATGCAGGCCTGCATGAAATGAAGTACAGAATTAGGATACTATCAACAAAAATCTAGCCCTAAAAATGCTTCATTAAACAATGCCAATCTGTGAAAAAGTTAGCTTAATATACCAGAGAATTAGCAACATAGAGGCAAATATGGAAAAACATATAAAGAGAATGCATTCAAAAGAAAGATAAACTATAAAAACATACAAAGAGAGTAATGGTTGCAACATCAAGGAATCCAAAATTAAGAAAAGCAAGGACTGAAGTGACCTATGACATTATTGATTTACTGTTTCTGAAAAGGAGTTTTAGTTTTATATATATATAGACATATATTTACACATACATGCATACATATTATCCTGGCCTGTGTTGAAAGATATTTAACTAAATGAAGTTGCTTTCTATATGTTCTCTATATCATTCGTTGGAAAAGCTGAAAATTATATTATGAGCAGGATAGTGTTAGAAAGGCTGGTAGCATGGTTAAATCATTTTAGTACTCTCTTGCAGTACTGGATTTTGCTTCAAACTCTCCTTCAATATGAGTATGCAATGCTGGGCAAGTCAATTAAAATTAAGTGCTTTTTTTCACAAATTGTGTGTTTGAATACTTACTTTGGGACATTTTGATGCAATCTGTAGAAGTCAACTACAACTGAAACCAATAGGACGTCTGCTTTCAGCATGCAGATTGCAAAGGATTCTGAAATTACAACTCTAGGTGCCCCAAGTAATCAGCACCTACTGAAATAGTCTATGCAACAGCTTTTGATGCAGCTCAGAGCTGTTAAATGCAGATACAGACATTAATCTCTTTAAAGCATCTGCATATTTTGTAAAAAATGTTAGAGAAGTGAGACAAGAAAAAATAATACTCTGTATTTCATGTAGACTTTGTATATAGTATTAAGCAAAATGAGACTGAATACTAAATGAAAATGGTGCATGAGAAAAAATGAATGTGAGTGTATCCTTAAAAGTGATACCCTACTGTGTGCATACAACCAAAGCAAAGATGCAAGAACAAGTGTCATGCTTCTAAGCTATTAGTTAAGATCGCTTGACTTTCCAGCTTTAGCACTTCTTTATATAATTCTGAATATGTTAACTTCCCAATAAACTAAATCTGATCAGAACAGAGAAATTCTAAAAGGAAAAACCTGTCTTCCTCTCTATTTTTCTTTCAGCAATTTGAAAGCTTAGGACCTTTCAATCAAGAGATTAGAGTATTATTACATTGGTAAATGACAACAACAACAGCCATGAACATACCAACTGTCAGCAGAGTGGAGAGACACATATTTTCCTATTGAAATTAAAAGTTGCTTGTTGCACAACAGAGAACTGTCAAGATTCAGTAATTCTTGGATTAGTCCTAGGCTATGAAGAGGACTAAGTGAGTTTTAAAAACACCACCTTTATTTTATCATAGGAACAATAACTGAGGAGTTCAGGGAAGTGAGAAGTTTTAGAATAAATTTTTTTTAAATGGACTTTTCCGTCAGTCTTCCTTAATAAAATGCATAATAAATTAAAGAAATCATGTTAGAAAGATTCTGGATAAACATCTGTCTTGATGGCACTACACTTTAGTGAAAACCAGAAATATTTTGAACAGGATTTCACTGAAGCTATAGTTCAGGCACTTCACACTTCTTCTTCAGGCATCAGGGTATCTAAAGACAACTGTTACCTGTAACAGTTAAAGCAGAGAAGTTTCAAAGTGTATCTTATCTACTGGCCATGATCAGCAAATTTTACAAAGAGATCAACTCCCATTTTCAAGCATAAATTAAATAGTCTGATGCCCAGAATTAGTATTTGTCAACTTTTTTTGGTTGCCATATTTAAATATTTGACAGCAAGTGTCTCAGGGTGATGAAATTGTATTCTTGGCTGCATAAATCTCTGAAGAAAGTAAATTCATTTAAATTTACACAGCTGTAACAGAGTAAAGAGAAACAAGATTACAGTCTTCTACAGAAAGAATGAAATTAATTACAATCTGAGACAGGCATCTTAAGAGAGCATCAAAGAAAGGCGTTGTTTAGCAACACTAATGGGGAAAGTAGTAGATGGTTAAAAAAAGACTAGGCAGTCTAAAGAACTGGCTAAGTTACAAAAACACAGTAGACATTCTAACGAATACTCAGGGTCTAGCTTCACATCATTAGGTGTTGCTAGGTGATTTTCTTTTTGTTCCATTGTGAATTGAAAAGGACAAAATATTTAAATTTGATTGATTGATTTAATGATAATTTAGCATTAATCAAGCTGTCCTGCATACAATAAGCTAAGCAATCTCCCTCTGGGTCAGCAACAAAACCAGAAATATATTAAAAAAAATTTGAAAATAGTGTAAAACAGAGAAAGACCATTCTAGTCGTGTTAACAGAAAGAAGGAAGTCATTGAGATAATCTCATTATATAAAAATTACCTACTATTTTCTCTGTTCAGGAACAGATGCAAGCTAAGGCTCTCAGGGATGTACCCTTGTAGATTTCTGAAGATCCTCTTGTCTGATTGCCACAACAACCCCATTATTTTTTAAAAAATATAGTATTTCTGCAGTCTCAAGTTTCAGTTGTCTACTCTCTGTATGTTGCTGCAATCTACCCCAGAGAAAAGTACTCTTTACTGGTATTGAAGCGTTTGAGCTTGGGCTGTGGGCTCCAAGTCGGAATTGACCTATGGATAAGTCACAACCCAACAGTGTGTTTTGTTCCCCAAGGCCCCAGAGACAGAACCTGGCCCACCTGTATGAGGCCCTGCCTTCCCCCAGGTGATTGTGGTTTGGGTGGTGGGCAAGGCTAGAGCTATGTTAACCAGGAACCGACCAGCTTGCGAGAAGAGACAAAGAGCTGACCAGTTTGAAGAGAGGTTCTGTTGGGGACAGCTTGCTGACCTCTTTCAGTGGTGTGTTCCCTCTTGGCTGATTCAAGACAGAGAAGAGCAAAGAGATGAAGAATAAAAGATGAAGGTATGCTGAGGGGATGTTGCTGAGTTTGGTGTTGGTCTGAGGAAGAAGAGAGCTAGCAGCATATGGAGTTGTTTTTAAGGGTATTTTAGTGAGATGTTTCTTTTGTTATGGACTCTAATGTCTTCAGGGATCATAAAAGTAAACATTTAAGACGTGTTATTTTATTACAGTTCTCAATTTTTTTTCTTACTGAACTCTTTACTAAATGCAGAACTCTATGAAATTTTAGGATGATTAAAATATAATGATTATTTCAAACTATTTTTTGATCAATCCACTGTTGTGTTAAAATTGGTCACCCTGGTGTTTGCAATGCAGCAGGATAAGCATTTAAGACTGATCTAAATCATGCACATAAAAATGTTAAATATAAAACCATCAAGTATCATGGTGTTTTGTTTTGTTTTCTTCTAAGTCTGTATATCAAACATTTTTTTTAGGATTTAGTATCATTCACCTCAAAAAGCCCACCACATGCTTCAAAATAAGTTCTTGGAATAGCAGAGGAGAATAAAAAGCCTGACAGTCTTTGTTTGAGTCTTGAACATGCATGAGCTCGGCAGTAAAATTTCCCAGTGGAAACTCTTATTTATTGCCTTCAGCAACTGCATAGCTTAGGAAGGTTTCTTGGAGCAATCAGAATATTTTTGGAATATTGTTGACAGTGTTATTAACAGGCTTGTTAGGTCTGTTTACCCACTGCTAAATTGATCTGTAGTAGTTATGACTGTAATCAATTTCTTATGGTTAACAACTAATCCAGAATGAATCAGTACAACATAACTAATTAAATTCCTAATTATACATATGTATTTACATTTAAATAGGCCTAGATGTAGCCCATATTTTCAGTGTATTAAATGGGGAAAGACTCTGAGTGCTGAGTGATGCTAAGACTGTACATGAGCCCTGCTCATAGGTCAGTATGGTTGGTTTAGAAAGCCTGAAGTGTTTCTTCTTTTACAGCTTCTGATTCTCACATCTTTTTTGTTAAATATGCAGCTCTGTCAAGCTTGTGACATATAACTGAAATGGACATGTTATAAAAATCACAGGGTGAAATCAGTACTTCTTGGCTATTCAAATACAACAAATATGGGAACTGACTATTTTAGTTGATGTACACTTTAGTCTGACATACAGGATATTACTGAACTGGATAAACACCACCACTGCATGCCAGAGAACATCACAGAAAAAAAAAATGTTTCTATTGGAAAAAATACTATGATTTCTAGCATTCTTATTAGACACTTTTATAAACATGTCTGTAAGATTATAGTTACATTAAAAAAAAAAAAATAAAAAATATTAAAGTCCAAATTCACTCTTCTCTGCACCCAGCTTATGAAAGTGTTTACTTTGCTTTTTTTCTATTTACATATATCCCATTCTCCTTGTTTCTGTCATAAAACTTTTATAGCCAATACATTATAAATCACATTTATGTATAATTTATTATTTTAAATACATATTTTATCTTTTAGTTTTTTAAACAGGGAACTATTTTAGCTTTGTTCCTTTAAGGTCTCAGTGGCTTAAAAAATTCATGAATAAAGCATGCTTCAAGATGCATTTACATTTTTATAGTGTGTGCTGTAACAGTATAGATTTTGCTTTCTAGACATACATTTTTAGGTTAACACAATTGCCTTAAGAATAAACCTCACAGAAATCTCTGGGATTTCATAAATATACTTTTCCATTATTTCCCAACACCTCGGACACCTCCCTAACACACCTGCCCTTCTTTAGTCAGAAAACTACAGTGTTTTCTAGATGCACATATACATTTACGCCGGTACCTATCAGATTGAACTGTTTCTCTATTACAGTCAGGTGAGGTTTAGCTATTCTGAAACAAAAAAGGTCTAATTCAACTACAAAATAATTCAGAATTGTTCTGGAGATGGATTAGTTTATCAAGTAAGTTTATTTCATTCCTACAGTTAAAAAGGGCACATTATTATTTCAGTCATTGCAAAGTGAAAGGCATTTCTTTATTTCAGAATTATATGGACTTACATAGATACATTTTAGATTAAAATTTGATTATATTATCTTACGTCTTCCAAACAGCTCTCAGAGTAAACTGTAGGTGGTCTATTAAAATTAATCTGCCCCAGGGAAAATAGCTTAAAACCTTTTTTAATAAAAGCAAAGCCCTACAGGCACCGGCTTGATTCAAATTCCTTTCAACTTTCCTAAAAGCATGGTGTCGTCCAGGTTACCCTGGGACTCAACTACTTTTTCTCAGAACTGAAGTTTCACCTCCATTAAATTTGATCTTATAAATAATCTTCTTATGTTTCTAATATGAAAGTATACATAGAATAGAAAATGTATTCTGCAGATGATTACAAGTTTATGAAAAACTCTGCTAGTAATGTTGACAGACAAAGATGAGACAAATTTGCTATTAATTACAAGAAATAATCAACCTTTATACTGATATTTTTGCCAGTACTCTACAAAGAGTCAAGTACTGTATCCTCCTCTGACAAATTATATATACACAATAAATGGCAAGAATTTCTAAGAGGGCATAAAGAATGAATGCATCATATTGCAAGCATAAAATAACTTTTGAAGAGGGTGTCAATTTTTTTTGACACTTTTCCCACATAATTAAGGACCTTGTTATTGCCATAGATACAATGTCTTGCTCTGTCTTTGCAAAAGGAAAATAAAAACATATTTTGAAACCTTTTTCTCTACAGAAAAGCTTACACGTGTTCATTAAACCAGTGTTAAGATAATACATGTTTTCTCATATTTGTTAGCTGAAGCATCAAATGACTAACACAATCCATTTTGATGAGTCACTGCACAATGTGTGAGCTGGCAAATGTGAAAACATTCCCTGAACTAAAATTAAAATTTGCATTCTCGGGGGCAAGTGTTTTGCAGCTAATTAGTATTACAGGTACTGAAAAAACCACCAAACCACACTAAACTCCTTATAGCTCATGTAAACTCAATTCACGTTTGAAATGCCTTCCAATCAACCAAAAGTATTTGGCACGCTTTTGCAGCCTGCATGCACAAGAAAGGTTCAAAACAAGCTCTGACTGAAATCTTTCAGCTAAGTAACTGAGTTCATTTGTTGCAAGCTCTCTGAAAAAGGGCAGTGACTAATTGAAAAGCTGTGCTGGTATGTCAATGCATGCAGCAAATAGACAAAAGTGCTTAAGCACTTTTGTCTATTCATAGCTGGGCAACAGGGATTTTGGTGCTAGACTATTTTTCCTCCAAGGTCTGGTTCAGGAATAAACCACTTTCTTCATGTTCTGGGCACTGACTACCTTTGGAATTTACTGCAGGATTTTACTTTTTTTCCCATCCTTCTACTCTTCCCTTTTATAGTAAGAATGTTATTTAACGAAACAGAGCTCTCAAGATCATCTGTATCCTTCAACTCAGTCTTCTTCATTAACTTTCCCCTTCAGTCAGGTATGAGATATGTCCCTCCTATTTTCTTCCCACTTTTCTTTCCTTCTCACTTTCCCTCACAGCTAGCGAAAAGAAAGCAGAAAAATTCAGTGAAGATGCAACTTTTGAAAAAGAAAGTAAGTTGGTATAGGATTTACCCGTTAAGTTACCCAGAAAACCCAAATATTCCTAAACACAAAAGGTCATCACAGTTGTAGGGAAAAAAAAAAACAAAACACCTTGCACATCAAGCCATGAAAGTGACTGTTGAGGTTTCCTTTTCAGTCTTGTCACCTGGAAGAGAAAATTATTCCCTTTATTTTGCCAAACAGACAGGAGGCAAACAGCACATGCAATTGCTGACTGAACTGCAAAATCAAAATTGACAAATCCTGGAGGAGGAAGCTACCATTATAAAGCTAGGCACGACTGCTAATGCTACCTTGACTTCCCCAGCTCTTACCTGCTGCTGCTGCTCAACAGCCCCTGAGGCCCAAGTGACATTATTCTGGATTCGTAGACAAGCCAAGAAAGGGAATGATAGTTTTGTTATTAAAAAGAAAAAAGCAGAAAAAAGAAACAGATACAAAAGACTAGCCACCATTGTGGGTTTTGTGCTGCGATAAGGAAGCAGAGGAAGGGGACTGTATTAAAACACACAATACTTGAAAATATCAACAATGCTACTCATGACAGCTAAATTAAGAAAGTAAGTTATGACAGAAAGTTAAGGTCTGAAGAAACGGAGGTTAAATATAACAGTGTTCCCTGACATTTTTTCCTTTAAAATTTGTCATTAAAATAATTATTAGTGAAAGAAGTTGTCTTACTCTCTGCACAGAAATGAAACAAAAACTGCAAACTTAAATCCTTTTCCAATTCCCTTTAAAGCACTGCATCAATGTCATTGATTCTAAAGTGAACTTTGTGGACTTATTCTGTGGCTTATGTATGTACGCATATGTATACATACAAACCCAACCACACATCTATTAGTACATGTGAATTGGTGCACATACACGTATAGCAAAAGAATCTATTAATGACAGTACTTGCCATTTTAGAATGGAAAGATTGCTTTAAGAAGTCTGGACATTTTAAGGAGAAAAAAAAAAGAAAAGAAGAAATGGTATATCATAATTCATGCCTTTAATGCTTATCCTCCATTATCATGGAGTGATTTGATTTGAGGAAAACCAAACCCTTCTTCAAAGTTTAAGAGCGTTATACAAGTAGTATCCTAAATTTCTTGTGCTCTGCCTGGGTTGGCTATAGATTAAAAATCCAAGCTGGCCTTCTTGCTGCAACTTGCAATATATCACTGTGAAAGAGAAGCATGAAAAGCACAGCCACGCAAGTTAAGATTATCATGTTTAGACTTACTTTTGCTCTCTAGGGTTTGAGGAACAGACCTGAAGTATTAATATTCTGTCTGTGAATGTGCAAAGCTCAGTTTTTGCTGAATTCACAAAATTAACCCAGCAACTTTAAAGCAGAGTCCAAAGCTGAAAATTTTCATATATCTTCATGTCCTTGTAGGTCTGTCAATTTTTACCAGTAGAGTAGGTACTACTCTTTGAGTTCAAAGAAGCTCAAACCGAGCTGCTTTTTTACAATTCGCAAATTGAAAAAAGAAGTTAGAGTTCTACAAAATGTAATTTTGTATTTTGTCTTCTCAATTAAAGGGAACTTAGTAAGCACAGACTAATTTTACTGTTTCCCTTTCCAATTATTCACATGATGGTACATATAGGTAGCAAAGTGTTAAAGGAGTGGTGCGTGTGCCTGTATCTTTACATAATGATGTGACTGAGGTATATTTATATATTCTTTTTCCTAGGCTTATCATAATAAAGTAAGAGAACCGTTTTATAACTAGAATGCTACTTTTGGATTGGTTTTATCTTGAGATTTTTACTCAGTGAAAATTTTTCCTGGGTGATATTCAACATGGTCTATTGTGTACTTGGTTAAATTAACAAATTATGAACAATATCCAAAAAATTCCTCCGCTTTTAAAATAGTGCAAAAGCATTAGAACCTCATTTTTACTCAGATATTTCTGGTTGCAAAACTGGAGAAAAAAAAATGAACCTGTGATATGAAAACTGATTGCTGTAAGTGAACTGCAAGAAGTTTGAGTTCTTAGTTGTCTTTAACTTTATTTAGTGACAGAGAATGGATTTTTTACTTTATTTATTTGTTTTTTCCCCATTTTGACTGAAACTGTATATCTGGATAACTCTGGCTCTTCCTAGATTTCCTTTTTTCAGGTGTATTTTGAAATGGGAAGCCAGAGAGTTTACGCTTTCTGGATTTGGGTAGTTTTCAGAGGACTGGCAGCCTGTCTCAGTTCTACTACTATCAGATAAAAATTTGATGAGTTACAGAAATTGAAAGTATTAATAAGACAGCAGTTAGGGTCTTGTAAGGTTACATGTATGTAGGAATGAAGAAGCAGAAGGCATACTGGAGTCATTTCTACCTTTTCTTTGACTGAGAGTCAATTTTTGAACAGGAGAAAAAGAACTGAAAGGTGAGAATGCATAATTTGTTATGGCAGGAAAGTATGATGTTATGTATAATTTTTATGTCATTATTCTATGTCATTAGCATAGGTGGAGTTGTAGCTGTTATTCCTATCACCCATTTATTCACCTAGAAGTTAGGATAGAAAATGATACTGAATATCTGCTGTTTTCCATGTTTTTCTGTTCATGACATTCCATACAAATTACATTGGTTTGTTTTTTCAATTGATATTCATTTTGGCTGTAGTAAGGTATTTTACTATATTAAAAAGCAAACCCACGCTCATTAAGGTAAATAAGCAGGCTTCTGATGATCATAATTAGCAGGTCAATTTCTTCCAGAATTCACTCAGACTGTCTTTGAAGTCCAGTTAAACCTGATTTCCATTTTCATTTACTGTAAAAAAAAAGCCTAATTTTTTCTGTGAAGTAAAAGTAGTCATTCTCACTAGGAAAAATATTGCCTGATGTGGTGGGTTTACCTTGGCTGGGTGCCCAGTGCCCACCCCTAGTCCCTCTATCCCTCCCCCCCCCAAAACCTCTGTCAGCAAGGCAAGAGGGGAGAGANAGACCCACTACACTTGACTATACTCAAAGGAAGTCATCTTTCCAATAGCAAGCCCCACAATCTACAGAAACTTATTAGCCTTCATAAAAAGTCATTAACATTTATAAATAAACTCTAAAGAGAGAAACCAGCATGCATATATAATAAAAGAGAATGACTTCTCCTATCTCTACATAAAAATCCTTTCCATGCTAGTGGAAGTTTGCAGAACAGAAGAATATTCCACAAATGAGTGACAGGGACCAAAGAATGTTCAGAAAGGTGCATAACTTCAGGAGGATGAAAAGACTATTTTTTTCCTTAAGATATAACAAATTCTGAAAAACAGGAGGTGTTATTTATTGCCAGAATTAAGACCCAGATTCTCAAAGCTATATATGAACAGATTCACAAATCAACAAGTATGCTTCTATATCAAAGCCAAGCAGGTGTCTGTATGGGAACTAAACAATTAAAATACTTTTCAAGACCACCTTTCTGATGGTTATCTAGAGCAGCACCTGGGGATGTCTGGGCTGTGACTGACCCCAGTCATTGTCCTCAGCCCAACATGGCTGTCCTTGCTTGTGGCTGTGGGATGAGTCTGGTCAGGTAGGAAAGCACTGCACTACCACATGGCCCTCTAGACCTCACCAGATCACTCCTGAGAAGTCACACACTGGAAGGCAAGCTCACCTCCTCACGTAGGTCCAGACCTGAACAAAAACCAAGACTTAAGCCATACCGAATAGGATTTGCCATTATCTGTGATGGCAGTTGTGGTCAGGACCACAGTTCGTAATACAGTATTTTGATTTGGAAGGAAGCTTGGCAGAGTGAAGACCAGTGTAATAGCAGTCAATAATATTACACATAGCAGAGAGGTCTATCTGAAGAAGTATGGATGAGATTGACTCTTTTATCTAAGGACAGAAGAAAATAATTCAGCAGAGAATCAAGTTTTGCTTCAGTATTGTGCTCTAGCTTGAGAGGGCCCTAGGGTACCAGCAAATGACAGCTAGTCCTAGTGGCTGCTTCAATAGCTCCTAACCATAAAATACAATAAGTAAACAAGGACAGCTGTGAGAAAAGAAACACACTGGGGCACTTGCCTTCTCAAGGAATAGAGAAAAAAGAAAGGAAAGTTTCCAGTTTATATTTTCAGTAAAGTGTTTTCTTTGTTTACCTTGAATAAGCCCTTTCTTGCTAGATTTGAGTGCTCAGGAAACAATCTAGGAAACTGAAGTCTTTTATGTACATAACCTGGGATACAAAATTTTTTCTGGGTGGGTGAACTGCTGCAGTACTAGCTTGATAAGGAGAAGATTAAGAATCTGAAATCTAAGAGAATCTTTCATGATTGTGTATGTGCCATAGTTGTTAACACTTTAAAAAGATGAGAACAAGTTTAATATAATTTTTCCAGCATATGGCTACTAGCGTAGCAGTTATTTTTAAATTTACCCTAATGTCTGTGCCAAATTTGTTTTAGGACTGTCATGCTACGATACCTATGCTATGTCATTACTGCGGCTCTCTAGAGTGGTGAGGCTGCCAGTCATGTCTAATTCTAGGCCTGTAGAGTGGCTGTACTATGGCTAAGTGTGCATTAGGGAGTGGAGTGATGTCAACAAAATTCACTTTACTCGTGACATAAACCAGATTCAAAACCAGTTTTACATGTAATCTTTAGAGAATTGGTTCCTCCCTGGTGAAATTCTGATGCTATGTAACAAATTGCATTCATTTGTGCTTCAAGGCAGCTTGAAGCTCTACATTTCAGTTACATAACATTTTTGAACTCTGCTATGTGTGGGATTAAATTTATATTCTGTACAAATTAATTAAAAATAATTTAAAACAACATATCTTGGAGGTTTTCTGAATTCTTTTAGAAGACAGACTTGATATACCAGCCACATGAAATCTGTGGCTAATGTAAATCGTCACTTTTCAGAAATTACTAGTGATCTGCTTATCTACAGACAACTAATCAGCAGTTTGCAAAGTACAAATGCCCTTCTCAAATTGCCTTTTTTTTTTCCCTTTTCTGCTACAGTAATTAATTTCTACTGTAAAGAACCACTAGGTCCTGCTTTAGGTGAACAACTCAATTCACCTAGGCTCTGACTTAGAGCAGGCCATCCATGACAACACTCATAAATTGTGCATGAAATTGATTTAATCTATATTTAAGACACAATTTGTCTTGCAGAATGTTGTGTGTGCAGTTCACTCATGTTTTTATTTTATTTCCTTTGGTGTGTATTTATTACAATAATTTCAGTTTTCTCATCAGAAAAAAACCCCACAAACCAACACTCAATTTCTTCTGAGAATGTTTTTCCATTCACTTTTTTCTTTTTTTTAACAAGCACAAAACAAATATCTGAATTGAGATGTCCTTTAAAATCCTTTCCATTTCAACCACTTTCAGCCCTGAAGTCCTGCACTTAAAATTGCTCCATCCATAGAACATACCCAGTAGATTGCTTTGTTGGTCTCAAATAAAATTCATCATTGTCAACAAGGAGATACCTATGAGCTTTAGTTGATGCTAGTTCTGGACTTTGTTGCCATTGTATACTTGGTACGGAACTAAGTCTTCACATGAATAACGAGACATAGTATCCTGTGGAGAACTATTTTCAGCATTCATGTGTTCTAATAACATGGATAAAATATGAACCTCGTGTGATGCATATATCTTATGTTCCCCTCCTTGACAATGGTTCTTAGTGCTGCTCTCTATGGTAAGCGTAAAGGAAATTGTTCTGCCACCAAGCGTATAATACCTGTCTTTGTTAACAGAGTCAGTGACATTAGATTAATTTCACTGTGTTTGTTACTTTGAGCATAATATTAAATTTAATCTAAGGATTTTATACTCTACTAATCCTGAAATTTAAAAAAATATTTAAAACTTACAAATGCACACATATATATAAAAATATATTTTTAAAAATATGGATCACTTAATTCTACTAATGTGGACAGGAAGGAATCCACACATTTGACTGAAGAAGCTGTAAAACAATCCAAAGTACAAAACAGAAATCAGAAAGTAGATCAAATCAGAAGTTCACAAAATTCAAAGCAAACATTAAAAAACCCTTATATTTGGCTTGATATCATACAGAAAAAATACTGTAAAGGAGAAATTACTTCAGCCATAGGAAATGATGAATAAAATTTCAAGATCATTGTTGTACAGGAAGCCAGACCAGATGATTCAATTCCAGACCATTCTTTCAAATGCTTATTTTTTTGAGAGTACAATTAAATTTTGAGGGGATATACTTCTGGTTGAAGCCTCATTTTTAAAATCCTGACTTTTAGCCTTGAATAACACAAACTTTAATGCAACACAACTATTTCAACATGTTCATGGCTGATCCTCTTCTAAATCTTCATAGTTCCTCACAGCTCTTATTTGTAGGAAATTTAGTTGCTTCTGGAAAAGGCTGAACCATATATTAAGGAATATAGGAAACCTGGCACAACTGCTATCCTACCTATCTTATATATGAAGGCATATGGATAGATGTAATTCAATTCCCTGTCCAGTTACATTCAATATACTCAAGATCAATTTTGGTGAAGCCACCGATTGATAGATAAAAAAAGAATAACTAGATGTTTTGACAATAGCAAGTCTGGCTCAAATCTACTTTGAGATTTAGTCAAAGTATACGTAGTAAATCAAAATATATATCTCAAAATGAAAACATATGTTTGATTACTAATTTAATTTTTTAACTTAAAATCTATAAATTGACTATTTTATTGAGAATTATTTGCTTAAGAACATCAGACTAATGCCTTCTAATATTTGTTCTTTCACATCGGACTCGTGTGGTGAAACAATAAAATTGAGACTTGAAAATACATTTTTACTTTTACTTACATTGCTGGAACTGATAGATAATTTTTCCTTGGTGATAAAGCTTAGGTATGCATTTTTATGACATCCTCCAAATCTACTATGTTTTCCTCCTTATTGAGATGTGGCTTGTCCACTGATAATTCAAGAATTGGGCCAATCCTTTTTGGGGCTTTCCTTTTATCTACATATCTTTCTCTTTTTTACAAGCTTTAAGAAATCATTCACTGATCCTTCAAGGTCAGATACATTTAGTATTATTTTTGTAACAGTGAATCTTGTCCATGCTCTGGTTAAATTAAACATTGCTTTGACTTTGTCTTCAAATATGAATTTCTTATTTTTTCCACTAATTTCAATAAAACTCAACCAAATAAATAATATGCCAAGTCAGTGTTGTTGTCAGTCCACATTCCATAAAAACCATCCATATTCCATTAGTTATATCCTTCTGTCACTTTACCAGGCTTAGTGGAATTTCTTCTGATAGCTTTAATTCTTCCATTGGGCAAGAAACATGATTTGGGGAAGCCATGATGTAGCAGTCATCACTCAGGTCAATGACAATCTATCTATCTTCTCTGTAGAGTAAACAAAGATTGTTTTCTAAACTTCCAGAATCTACCAATTATGTTTCTCTCTCTTTTATTTATTTATTTTTAATGTTGATATTCTTGTGCAAATATCTTCAGAAACTGTATGTCTTCTTCCAATAAGTTTTTGTCTGAAAACTTTGGCTTACAGGAAAAACAGTAACTTCTCTGCTTGTTAATCAAAGGAATTAAACCACACTTTATATTCATAGCATCTTCTGATGTCCTTTCATTTTTGTGTTCCCTCTACTTCATTTTTCTTACGCTGAAATACTAACTAAGCTTTCTTGTATTTGTGACATGAAGTTATAGTACACTTTCTTTATATTTTCCTACAGTAGGACTTTATTTAAGACTTTATTGTTGTTGGGTTTTGGATTTTTTATTTTTTTTTTTTATGAGTGTATATAAATGTATACACACATATATACATGTATGCATATAGTACTGAAAATAAGAATGCTTAACCTTTAGTTTAAGCAGTAAACCTTGTTTTTCCCACTATTCATTTCTGGTTCAACAGGAAAGATAGAAATATGATTACTTTTTTTATTTGGGTTCAAATAAAAATGTCATTCTGACTCAGCAGTCCAGTTCTGCTTTGGTTTCAGTTCTATTCCAGGCCCCTCCAAATTACAATACACTTTGGTGATGGGTTCATCCTGGCAGTAGCCACAAAAGCTATTCTATCTCTCCCCTCCTCAACTGAACAGGTGAGAGAATATATAACAAAAGTGTTGTGGATTGAAATAAGGACAGGGAGATCACTCAACAATTACCATCATAGGCAAAACAGACTCGACTTGGGTAAATTAGTTCAATTTATTGCCAAGCAAAATCAGGGTAGGATAATGAAAAATAAAACCAAATCTTAAAAACAC
Organism: Brachypteracias leptosomus; assembly: GCA_013401335.1. Lineage (NCBI taxonomy): Eukaryota > Metazoa > Chordata > Aves > Coraciiformes > Brachypteraciidae > Brachypteracias > Brachypteracias leptosomus. The sequence continues at coordinate 25,234 of VYZX01000042.1, forward strand.
CTTCTCCTCATCTCTACCTTCTTCCTGGGCTTAACTTTACCCCTGAGTATTTTATATCCTCCCTTTCAGCAATGCAGGAAGATGGGGAATGGGAGTTGCAGTCAGTTCATCATATGTTGTTTCTGCCTCTCCTTTCTCCCTTGAAGAAGGGTTCCCCATACTCTTCCGCTGGCTGCAGTGTGGGGTCCCTTCCATGGAGTGCTGTCCTTCAGGAACAGACTGCTCCAACATGGCTCCCTCACAGGGTCACAAGTCCTGCCAGCGAACCTGGTCTAGCATGGGGTCCTGTCTCTCCATGTATCCACAGGTCCTGGAGCCTGTTTCAGTATGGGCTTCCCACGAGATCACAGTCTCCTTTGGGCATATCCATCTGTTTCAGCATGAGGTCCTGCACGGGCTGCAGTTGTATATCTTCTCCACCATTAACCTCCATGGGCTGCAGGGGAACAATCTGCCTCTCCACGGTCTTCACTGTGTCCTGCAGGGGAATGTCTTCTCCAGTGAGTGGAGCACTTCCTCTTCCTCCTTCTTCACTGATCTTGGTGTCTGCAGGTTGTTTCTCTCACATATTCTCACTCCTCTCTTTAGCTGCAGTTTATTGCACTGAGCTTTTTTCCCCCACTCTTCTTAAATATGTTATCACAGAGGTGCTACCACCATCACTGATGGGTTCAGCCTTCAACATTGGCAGGTCTGTCTTGCAGCAGGCTGGCAATAGCTCTATCAAACATGGGGGAAGCTTCTACAAGCTTCTCACAGAAGCTATTCTTGTAGTCTTCCCACTACCATGCAAACCCAATATATTCCACCCCTCACCTCTGTGAATCTCATATTTTAAAATGAGCATTAAAATCCACATTCATCACACAAACTTCACTCACATCAACAAAAAATATTCTCCACACAAAACCAAAATAATTTTATCACAATCCACCCCGTGTCCCTTCACTATGGTTACAACAACATAAATTCTCCGTGATCATTTCAGTGTTTGCTCTCTATTTGTATTCAGTCCATGTTTTGCCCCAATTATTATCCTTATCTTGAATTCCTCATGCCCCATGTTGGGTACTAAAAAGGACTGTGGTGGGTTGACCTTGGCTAGATGCCAGGTGCACATCAAGCTGCTCTATCGCTCCCCCTTCTCAGCTGGATGGGGAGTGGGAGAAAATAAGGTGAAAAAAAAATTTGGGTCAACATAAAGGCAGATTAATAAATCAGAAGTAAAGATCATGCATAGAAGCAAAGGAAAACAAAATATTTATTCTTTATTTCCCATCAGCAGTCAAAGTACAGCCACTTCACAGGATGTAGGGCTTCAGTACATGTAGTGGTTTCTCTGAAAGACAAACATCATAATAACAAATATCCCCAGTCCTTCTTTCTCTTAGCTTTTATTGCTGAGCAGATGTCATATGATGACATTTGTCACATCATATAACATCTGGGTCAGCTGTCCAGGTTAGATCCCCTCATTGCCTTGCCCACCTCCAGCCTACTGATGAGAAGAGAATGTTGGGAAGACAGGCTTGATTCTGTGTGAGAACTGCTCAGCAGCAGCCAAAGCACTGGTGTGTTATCAACACCTTTCTAGCTACCAATACAAAGCACCGCACTATGAGGGAAAATTAACTCCATCTCTGCCACACCTAATCCAACTTTAAATATTCTTTCCCTTCTGAAATATCAGTCTGGCATGATTGGATTCAGTGCTTTCAATGCCAGGCAGAAAGCTTTACTAAAAGCTTGGAGAAAGCTGCTAGAAGAGATGAGTTGGAAAATGTTGCTTGCTTTGATATATGTCTGCATTTGAAACTTGGAAAATGATAAATCCACAAAGCTTCCACTAGCACCAAAAACCAAACCAAACAAACAAACAAAAACCCCAAAAAACAACCTGAAGAAGAAGAATGACAAAGTGAGGAGAGAAAGTGATTGGTATAGCAAAGGAGTTCTGAAGGCATGCACTAAATATCATCTGATATATATTTGCAAATGATTCTCATGAGTTCATCCATGTGGCAAATTCTGATGTACTGACTTTAAAGTTCCCCATGAATGCATTTTTTAATCTAAAGTACTATCTCATACCAAAAAAGTTCTTTTATTTAGAGTGTGAGAAAGTTTCTCTTTGTTCTGAAACAGAACTCTTAGCCTTTCCCTATTATTTTTACCTCCCAATCTCAAGAAATACTAATTTCTAAAAGACAGTTCAGGAGCTGCTAGGAAGCTTTCTGGCTATGTTTCAACAATGTAACAGTGTTCAGATGTTGCAATGGTTTTGCATGCTATTTCGATAGCTGAATATGTTACTTACCATATGTGAAACGTAGAATTATTATTCAAGCTGTAATGTCATCTTCTTCTGTTGACATAATTAAATAAATCTTAGAGCACATGTCTATTTTTCTAGCTTACCTCCAGACTAGTTTTTATTCCAAACACAATGAGGCAGACATCGAGCAAAGGAGGTGAAAGAGTTGTTTCAGGCATATGAATTTCTCAGACCCACTGTCATTACAGCACATACTCCCTTGGCTCCTTGTGTTTGATGCTCTTTTTCGGTGTTAAAATATCTGCCTTCTGGTAAGGTACAATTTTGGAAGTTTTTTCCTTTCACCTGAATTTTTCTTCTGTCTTGACATTTATTTTTCAGACCTTTCATCCATCAGTATGTTATCCCTTCTCTTTTCCTCTGTTTCCATGTCTGTATAATTTGTGCAGAACTTTTAATCATTTCCCTCCCATTCTTTCTATTTCAGTATGAATGCTTCTCACTTCCCACTCACTCTCAATTTTTATTTTGTTCTCTGTCACTCACATTTCCAGTACCCCAATGCATTTTTGCTCCTTTATTACCATTCAGTAGCAAAGCAAAATTTCTTTCATTCCAACCAAATTAGTGAACACTCCTAGTAATAGAGGTGCTGCATTTCATCAGTTCTCTTGAAAAGGGAACTGACAAGCAAGGGTAAGGAAACTTCTGGATTGGTGAAAAGATCCAGGATAACATAGCCTGGTTATCAGCAGTTTCCATATCAGAAACTACGCACAGAGATAATTTAAAAGATTTTCAAAACCTGCTAAGTAATCAAGGCTGAATTGCTCTGCAAGCTGGGATAATTTAACTTCTGGAAGGGCTGAAACAAGCAATATTTCTATCTTTCTTCCTCATAAAACAATCTGTTCCAGACATTCCCCAGTTCATCAACATCTTCCTAGGAGAGTATCCCTGAAAAGAAAGCTTTCAAGCTTTCCCCTGAATTTTCTGTTGAGCAGGTGGGTTGTAGGATGGTTTTCATTTTGTAGATATATTCTGGATTGTTTGTGAAAGCTGTTTGTTACCATGCTATCTGATGGACAATTTCTCAATATGCCATCATGAGTAGTGCATCTGTTCTCATCACAATGTTTCTTCTAATGTGAATAGGCCTAGGAGAAATTCACCACTGCAATGCATTGTTCATGCTGATAAAACAGTTTCCAAATACTTCAAAAGGTAAAACAGTGACATTGTCTGCTCAAGGGCCCTTCTACATTTTCGTGCTCATGTTTACCACTCTGTTTCCTGATATATTTTTTCCCCTAAAGAAATTAGCACATGCATCAGATTTAAACAATAAAAAGAAATTATTTCTGTCCCCCATATGACTATGTTCTGATGAAGATTTTTCAGGACTTTTCTCCTTCATTTTGATGACCTTTGTTATGGAGCCTGGCAAAAAATGATATGCAAATACTGCATTTATTTCTTCATTTCTTACTCTCAGAAATTTTTATTTTTTTTTTTGGTGGGTGGGAGAGGAGGTTTTTATTTTAATATCTGACAGAGTTCTAAAATTTCACCTGGGGCAGAAAGGAACAACTTAGAGAATCACAGAATACTATAGGTTGGAAGTGACCTCTTGAAGTCATCTAAACACTTTGCTCAAGCAGGATCAATCAGATCAGGTTGTCCAAGACAGCATGCAGTTGGGTTTTGAATATCTCCATAGATGGAGACTCCACAACCTCTCTAGGCAACCTTTTCCACTGTTTGACTAACCTCACAGTAAGAAAGCATTTTCTTGTGTTCAGATATAATCTCACGTGTTTTAATTTGTGTCTTTTTCCTCTTGTCCTGTCATTAGGTACCAGTGAGAAGAATCTGTCCCCCTCATTTTATTTCCCTCCTATCAGGTATTTATTCACATTGATAAGATCCCCCTGAGCCTTCTCCAGACTAATGAGTCTCAGTACTCTACTTCTTCTTATATGAAAAATACTCTAGTCCCTTAATTATGCAGGCAGCCCTGCATTGGTTGTATTCCAGTAAGATCCATTCTTAATTTTCTATAGCTCTAGGTCACACTGGTCTGGAGGCAAACTATTGTTCTTTCTAAAACCATTACATCAGGAACTTGATAATCGCCCAACCTTTTTTGTTCTTTTTAAAAAAGAAAATTATGCAGATATAGATCAATGATTTTAAAGCATTCAAATTCCATTCTTGTAACTACATATACAAGCTTATAAAGATATTCACACTATAATATATACATTATATTTTAGAAGATATAATATTATTTCTTTCAGTGCTGTCAGATAAACAGCAAAGTACTAGAAGAACTACCTATCACTGCATACAATTATTTTTTCAGTTCTTCTTTGCCAGTGAATATTTTATTTAGCATCCTTAATTTGATAGTGCTTTTACAATCAGCTTTGAATTAATTTTAGATCCTAAATTCTGCACTGACCTCCTGTTAACAACTTTCTGTGCTCAAATAGAACTTAGGCAATCTTCTGAAGCTGCTTTTAAAACCAGACCCAAAGTCCTTAAGAGACAGGCACCTGTAAATGCAACCGCAGGCTCAACTGAAGAGTGCTTTACAGAGCATGTGGTGTCCTGTGCACCCCAATAGACCTCTGTGCCACAAGGCAACTTAATATGCCATGAGGCACTCCCAGACAAACCATATGCGTGCTGCCTGCGGGCTGTCTACAGGCTACCAGTGCAGAAGGCAGGTGGATATTTCAGGCAGAGTGCCATACTCACATCTACTCTTTCAGAATGAAACCACTAGTGGGATTCTGCACAGATACAGGGTCTGTCAGAACCACAAGTCATAGATAAAGTTCAGAATATAAATAACTACATCAGACATAATACATTTGGGATCTTTTCAGATTCCATATGAGGAAAACTGTCTTAATGTTCTCATATGTAAAGAAACAAAACACAGTCTTGTCAACTATCAAGAATTTATCATGAATCTCATGGTGTCTGTAGATTTTCTTAAAAGCCCCAGGTCACTGAGACAGGTCTTTTAAGAATGCTTCCACTCCCTTTTAATTTATTTTTATTTTTTATATATGTTCTGTTTATAATCCCCACAGTTATGGAAGAAAGCATGGAAATGCATGATGCAAGGTCAGTCTTAAAGACCAAAAGCAGAGACAAAAGAGAAAAATAGTGGTAAGATGTTTTGTTATTTTTAAGCCTGTTATTCTGGCACTTGATCTGTTCCTTTTGAACATTTGAGTTTGACAATACTGAAAACACTTCATCATTTGTCAGCACAGGATCCAGTATACTTTCCAATTTGGAACTTAAACTACAAAAAATATCAATTAACATGAAGTACATTTAACTTTATAATATAGGACAGTGGTCTCTAAAATGGAGTGTGCACACTTCCAGTGGTTCACGGAGATCTGTTGGGGTGTGGGAAGAAAACTTTAGAACTTTATATATATATTTATCTTTAAATAAAAATTAATTTATTAATATTTAATATATGTCTTGAGACTGGCACTCTTAGTTTGTCTGGGTGTCAAAAAGTCTGATGTCACCTACACAGTCACTAAAATGTCCTGGGAGAAGAGTAGGTGCTCCACAACATAGAGAAGACAACAGTGGCGCCCTCAGCTGTTTGCTCACTTTCAACATATTGCAACATATTGCAGTTTGTGTCCTTCTTTAAGCAAATTTACAGATTATATTGTCTAGCTTTAACTAAACTAACGCTCACAATATGGACAAGTCGCTTAAACTGACTAATGCTAATAATGTGAACACAGGAAAATAGAAGAAAATGGCAGAGATGACATTACTCCTACTCTTAGTACAAGCTTTTTGTCAGATATCAAAACGTAAAGCCAATGACAATTTATCAGATGTAATCAGGGAAGTTTAAAGTTATGTGATACTTAACTGATTACTTCACTAAACTTAATGATAAATGTTTAGAAGCAAAGACAAAAATCAGCCACATGGGAGATAGATGAAATACACAGAAAACTATATGGCAACATATTAAAATGCATTCCTTGCTCAGCAAATAGTGTTGGAAGGTACATAGAAAACATTGCCAAAGATTTGAAGAAACACGTATTAGAACAAGCCACATAGTGCAGGAGGTTTGCTATTTAGTTGGCCGAAAGTGTACGTAACATGTCCCTGTTTATGGTATTTGCTAGATTCTGTTTCAGTAATGAAATACATTAAGAATGACTACTTTATGAGACACTAAAGGAAAGACGTACCAGAGACGATATATTCTTAATAGTAAATGACTTCATTGTACTGATTAGAACAGAATTCTATTCAGTGATTTTATTTTTCAGCTAAGTTTCTTCTAACTAAATGCACTTTCTGAAGTTAATGGTATGTTTTTGTAGACAGTGTCTGCTTCTAGCAGTGATAACGCTTGATATTTGTAGTTTCTATCAAGGATTGGTATGCAGACCAAGGTCACTGCTAAATCTTGTGTATCACATCAGAGTGTGCAGAAAGCAAAAGGCCACATCTGTGGGGAGTAGTGGCCAGGACAGGTGGCCCTAAACTGACCAATGAGGTATTCCATCCCATATATGTCATATTCAGTATAAAGCTGAGAGGTCATGAGGATCAAGCTCTCTTCTTCAATGGCTGAAATCCAAGGAGGACTCTG
>VYZX01000042.1:48344-70550 GCA_013401335.1 Brachypteracias leptosomus
TGAACATAAAGTGTACAAAACATAATTAAACGTCAGTTGCTTCTCAGCAAAAGGAGTTTTATCCTATCCCTGGCTCAAAGGGTAAGTTTCTAAAGAAGTACTCTAGCAATATCAGAAAGGTTTTATTTACGTCTACTAGGACTGTAAGGGGGAGGGGTGTGGGGGGGTTGGGTGTTGTGTGTGTTTGCTTGGTGGGTTCTTTTTCAATTAACTTGAGCACTTATTCTGCACAGGGACACAACACTAACTACTCCAGTGTTCCTATTCCAGAGGATTTTCTCCTCAGTAAATCATAGCAAAGACTAGTAAATCTTAATAAACATAGTNTCACAGCTGATTGTAAACATTAACCCTCTCCTAGCCGAACCCAGGACAGACATGCTTTCTGAATATTGAGAATGAGCTAACATATTAAAATAGAACATGAACATCACATTTCTCCTTCTCTATAAGAAATGTACAAGAAATAAAGGTGCCTTTTTGATGCTCATACTGCTTTCTTTTTTCAAAAAAAAAGTCATCACACTAATCTGAATGTTTTTAAAGTATTTCTAAATAAAGTTGGTGTGGAGGCTTCTTAAGTTCTATAGGCACATATGCATTCTACTTTTCAATGGGTTCTGATGTTGCTAGCTGGCAACCTTCCTTCAAAAATTTTTTTTTTTGTCTTCACAGCAAATATACTATCATGTGGAGGTGATGGTATGTTATGAAATCCAAAAGCTTGCCAAGTTCCAAACCCATTTAGTTTCTTTTAGTTTAAGTAACTATGGATATTGCATTCTATATACAAAAGTTGATCCCTCATAGTATCAAAGTGAGCACCAACATATGCTGGGGACTATCCTGCTGGAAAGCAGCTTGGCAGAAAAGGACCTGGGGTCCTGTTAGACACCACATTGAACATGAGCCAACAATGCGTCCTTGTGCACAAAGAAGGCAAATGGTATCCTGGGCTGCATTAGAAAAAGTATCACCAGCAGGTTGAGGGACATGATCCTTCCACTCTACTCTGTTCCTCTGAGACTCTACCTGGAGTACTTTGTCCAGTTCTGGGCTCTCCAGTACAAGAGAGACATGGACATATTGGAGAAAGTCCAGTGAAAGACCATGCAGATGATTNAAGAGAAAGATGGACATACAGAGGTGGTAAAACAAGCAGAAGATAATGAAGGGACTGGAACATTCTCCTATGAGGAAAGGCTGAGAGAGCTGGGGTTTTTTAGGCTAGAGAAAAGAAGTCTTGGGAGGATTTAATTTATGTATACAAATACTTGATGGGAAGGTGCAAAGAGCACAGAGCTTTTTTCACTGGAGCACTGGCTCAGGTTGCCCAGAGAGGTTGTGGACTCTCCATCACTGGAACTATTCAAAAACAATCTGGACACAGTACTCGGCAACCAGCTCTAGGTGGCCCTGCTTGAACAGGACAGGCTGGATGAGATTCCCTCCAGAGGTCCCTGCCAACTTCAAGTAATCTGTGATTTTGTGAAAGGATCTCAGCTACTGAGGTCACAACCACACTGGCACTCCAGCCCTCAGACAAAGCTCCACACGAACACAATCAGCCCCAGCAAACAATAACCTTGTTTGATTTTAACACTTCAACATTATGACAAAAAAGCAGCAAGTCTTATTTCACAGATAAAGCCAATATAATTCCAGTTGTTGATTCAGTGACATTGCGAAGGCTTATATCTTCACTTCAACCTAATAGCTAGGAATACTAACCCTGTTGTAAGTTCATGTGATATGCCTGGGTATGCCTGAGTAGTGCAGCTGAGAGACTCAGCTCTCTGTTGGGCTCAAAGGAAGCTAAATCTTAACAGTTATGAAATAAGCCAAGGCAAGCTAGCTAAGAATTTCATCTTAGTGATACTAAGTTTGACTAGAAGTCTCTCAAACATCTGGATGCTGCTATCATTCCAGGAATTAATACTTCCCACTGAAACTTTTTCTGATGGGAAAAGCACCCCACCCAAACCCAAAACTGGACCAAACAAGAATGGAAAGAAGAAGCAAAAAATTCCCCAAAGGAGTCAAAAAAATTATATGGAAATTGTGAGACAAAATTGATACCTTTGGGTTGAGAGTTACCAGTTTCAGCTTTCCAACAACAACAAAACCAAAATGATGTCTCTAGGATATATTAACTGTTTTCCTTTTTGCTCAGAACAATTCATTTCCACATCATTATCTTCAATCTAGATAGGTGATCTATCACCCTCAGCATAGTAACAACTTGCTGAGTACAAGCATTTTCATATTATTTGCAACAGTTGAATATATATGTAGATTAAAAATTCAGACATTTTGCTCCTTCATTTTTGTTTTTGAATTCCATTTAAAAACATGTTTATTTTCTCCCGAGGACAGTTATAACAAGAAAGAGAAAAATGGCAGAAGAAAAAAATATATTATTATTTAACTTGGGCTTATGACTGAAATTAGTGAACACACTGGACAGAAAAAAGCAACCAGAGAGAAAGAAGACATCTCCATGCACATTCAGTTTTGAGAATAACGTACTAAAAAATGAAAAATAGAAAAAAAAATCAGTGAAAAAACTTCAAACATTGTCTTTTTTGTTTTATTTTGTTTGCTAGATCCTAATGCAGTAAATATCTGTAATGCATTTAAAAAGAAACAAAAGAGAATAGAAAGACAACCCCCAGAAAACTAGACACAAGTGAGTGATGCAGCCCAACAAACATTCTAAATTTGAACAGTGTTCTTCTAATGCAGACCCTAGAGATAATATTCAGCCTGTAAGAGTTGTTTATAGCAGGCTGAAAAAGTGAAGACCTTCCCATGAATTTGACACTGTTGCATAATTCTCTTTTTCTATGCTATTTCTTTAAAAAGCAGAAGGTAAGAGATTCCAGTGAGAAACTAATATTTCCAGACTGGTGAAGATGAGGGAGCAAATTAAAATAGAATAAACTGCAATAAGATCAAATTAATGTTATGTCACTGAAGAAAAATGGTAGGAAATTGGTTTTTTTCTCATTTGTATATGAGACAGCTGGGGGGCTACATATCTTTAGACATGGCATTTAATAGTTTTCAACAAATAGATCAGGCTTTTTTTTTTTGGTCAGTGTCACATTCCTGTCCTACTTGTACAGTAGAAAATGTGTGGGAAGCAAGTAGAGAAGATATGCTAGTATAGTACTGACACACAGCAGCTCCAATTGAGCAACTGCTTCAGGATATGCCTCAAGCAACTTTCATATGTTAAATACTCATATGAGGCAAAAAGTAATTTTTCCAGCCTGAAAGGTTTTTCAGATTCTTAGTCATGGTTGCTCCAAAGTCTGACTTAGCAGAGCAGAGTAAATATTTTTAGGAGCAGAAGAATTTTTTCTTAGACTTAGGAAAAGCCAGAAAAAGCAGGACGTCCTAGTTTACAGTATACAGATAGTCACACAACAACAAAAAGTGTTATTACAGATAAACAAAATGCATGAGTATGCACTGAAAGAGGAAGTGAACTTTGTTTCCTGGATGGAGATTTCTCCTAAGAAAATTCTGAAGAAAATTTAGAATTTATGTAAACTAAAATATATGTTAAATTATATGTAAGAATAGCATGTGAAATTTGATACCATGTATGATAAATGCAATCAAAGATGCCCTGAAGAAATGAAAGCAAATAACTTTCCTGCGGGAAGAATAAAGTTGTCCTGGAGGATACAACCACAAAGGAGTGCTAATGGGTTATCCTATTAATACAATCCAATCCTCTTAACTGGTATATCTCCATAGATAGCTTATTGTTTCTACTACCCTACTTTAGGAAAGTAGTTTTTAATTAAAACCTGTCCTTCCTACAAAAAAAAAAAAAGGAAAAAAAAAGATGTTTACTGAAAATTTATTTTTAGACTCCTACATCCTATTCCTGTATCCAGGTTGCAACCAGGATAAATCCATGTTTTTCATAATGAAGGAGGTCAAATGCTGGAATAGGTTCACAGAGAGCTTGGGGAATTACTACTTTTAGAGGCATTCAAAACTTGACTAGATGAGGTCTGAGCACGGATCCTTTGATCAAGTAATTTCTGGTGATTCTTATGTAACAGATTAATTTCCTTTTGATCCAGCCTTCATGAGGATAAAGTCTGCAATAGTTCTGCATTTAAATTTCTCCCACCTAGAGCAACATTAATGAAAGCCTTTTTCCTGACGTAGAAAAATTCTTCATTCCCCAAATATTCTTTTACAACCATCTTTTTTTTTTATTATTTCAAATGACAAAGATAAAATATGCCCATAGAAATTTTCTGATTTAACTAGATTTCCCCTGTTAATATGGACTTATACAGTCCTGGTTTTTGTGTGTCCTGAGTTCTGTTAGGTTTTGATGTGATTTAGAAATCCAGATAGTGGAAGGATGGTGAGGAATATTGTAAATATGCTCAGATGACTTGCAGCTGGAGTGTAAAAAAATACGTATATCATTTTAGGTATTCTCTATCCTTGTGTGTTTGACAAGTAGTACATCTGTGTTCAGATAACACAGGCCTGAGATAGAGGCACCCTGTCAAATATGTTTGAATTTCCTGCCCTGCTATATGGGAAAGTTCAAAGCACAGTGGTAAACTACACCTGCACAAATCCCTGAAAAACAGGTGCAAACAGCAAACCTCTAGCATGGACTGAGCTCCTCAGTGTCTGTGTTCCTGCTTGTGTGCCTCTGCCTGGGTGATGCTTTGGGAATGTTCTGGTTCATGAGGTAACGAAAAGAAATTTACTCTGTATTTCCTCCATAGTTTTGTGGTTGTTCCTGCATCTTGCCTGGGAAGGCTCACACAAATAGGAGTCAGGGACTGCAATAATTTTGCAAGATTTCCGGTTTAAGGCTTGTCAGGCTTCACTTGGCTTGACTTGCCTGTGGCTCTTGTTTTAACTTCTTTAGCTGTGATGGCAATTGTTTCATGACCAGGTGAATATTACCTAATTAGTTTTAGTTTTATCTTAGGTTTGAGCAGTTGTGTTGCATAAAACCTACTGTTATAGTAATTTTGATACTTATCTGTAATTAACAGATAGCAATAATAAGTAGCCTTCCTGTGCAGAGTGAACTATGACCCTAGAATGAAAATGCAGAGCAGAGAAGTGCAGTGTTGTATAAGTAGCAGCACACTAGATGAAACCAGAAACTCTCAGCTAGATCGGTTCTTCACTGGTCAATTATTGGTGATTAAAAGGAAAGCTGCCTTGAGATCTGGGAAAAACCAGTTTTAGCTATATTAAACAACGTACACCCAGCACATGTAAAATATAGCACGTAGTGCTAATTTTCTGTATTTGTGGAAATGTAGGCCAACAAGGAAAAAGAGAAATACACAGTTCTGGAAAAACGTAAAATAGCTTCCAGCAGTCCCTAGAATTAATAGTAATTAGTTTTCATTCTCAGCGTCATAACCCTCCTGGTGAAGGACTCAGGATGCAGATTATTTACCATAATCCTAATGCACTAATTTTGAGGGAGACAACAATGATCTTAAGATACAAAAGGAGCATAGGCTAAGTAAATGGACAATATCCATTCATTTCCAAGAATGCTATGGGTATTAAAAGTGTGTCATTGTAACTGGCCAAATAACAGTCATTTGATGAGTTTGAAAAAAAATTTAAATTAGACTATATATACATGTTTGATGCATATTTATGGTGTTTTTTTCCTCACAACAATTTCACATGGTCTTTGTTTGCTACCTCCACTCTTGACAGAACGGGACAACTCCCCACTGGACAACTCTACATGGCTGACTTTATGTGGGGATAACTCTACACCAGTCTCCCAGGAGATGGAGGGGGATTGCCATAAGCTTGTTCCTAAAGTAGCTTTTGTTGGGTTTTTTGGGGGGGCGTGTTGTTGTTTTTTAAATTGATGGACTTAGGGGCACGGCATCACACCACCCTAGCATCCTCCTCAGTCCTGGGCAACTGGGTATGTGGGAAGCAGTTGCTGCTGCTGTGGTGCTTCTTGTGTGTCTGCACAACCTGCACAGCAGTATCAGCTCCAGAGCATTCACTGGGGCTTGGCTGGTGGCAGGAGGCAGTAGGACAGCTGCCTGCTCTATGGCTTCCTGAGGAAAACCTTCTAGTTGTTCTCCCAACATGCCTTGCATCCTGCCTGCATGTTAACTGGCTGAGCTTATGCTGGTCTTAAGACAAAAAGGGTTGTGGCCTTAGCATTTGTGCCTGTTCTGGACTTGCAGGAATATGTTGCTATACTGGAGGAATAACTGCCCAAAGAGCTTTAACCTATTCTCAAGTGGACAGCTACGTCAGTCATCCAGGTAGGTGAGGACACAGTAGATGAACTCCTCAGTTCCTGCCACCCATGTAGAATTCAGTTGTACTAACAGAAAAGCATACTAACAACTCATTGTTGCCTCCAAATTGATTTGGGAATATGTCACTTGACCATTTGGAAGTTCGTTGATGGCCTCTGAAATTTGCAGAAGGGCAGAGACACCTATTATGAACAGCTCATTTCAGGCCACAGTCCTCTGGTCAAACTGAAGAAATACCACAAAACAGATGAGCATATTTCAAACATTGTATCCAATTATGGCAATAGGAACCCCATAGAATACTTTTGTGACATAGCCCACAATTATCAACTAGTTTATTAAAATGTTTTTTGATGTTTCACTACAGCATCTTTTTAACATTTCCAAATTTCATCACACATACACAAGTAGAAATAGGTCTAGGACATCTCAGTTCAACACATGCCCAGAGCCGCTCCCCTCATTGCTTCTCCCCTGAAGCTCATCCACCTGCCTTCACACCTCCTCATCCTTCCTCTAATGCAATGTTATGCAGTCATGGCAGGAAAAAGCTCTGGGGTGAACCCCTCCCCACCTCTCGTGAGAGACCGCTAGCTACCAGGCTCTCCACAGTGCTGCACAGAGCCACTGCTGAACTTCAACAGCTTTGTGGAACTCACTGTGTGGCAGGGAAGACCAGCAGAATCTGCCAGCACCCATGAAGTTGTCCACACAGAGGTGGTAATGTACGGTTGTCCCATGGAGAGCTGGCTGTGGAGCATTGTCCTAGACTCTGCTCTTGAAATTAAGTCTGAAAAGCCATAGCTACATCAGGAATTACTGCAAACCTTCTGCCACAGACTGTTGGTTTCTTCTACATATATTCCACTATACCCTGAAATTCAGATCCATTGACGTTGCTGATTTAGTCCTCCATACTGGAAATACTTAAAATCATTAATCATTTGAATCCAACTGTTTGAATACGACTAGATATATATCATGTGGCACTTTTTTTAACTGAAAAAGCCCATAAACCACTCAATAAATATGCAAAAATGTCTTTTCCAAAGAATGTCATCTGAGGAGAAATAAACCAAAAAATGTTAATGTTAATGAGAATGTCATACAAGAATAACCAAAGCAAATTTGAGTCTTTCATTTCATACTATCAGTATTCAAAGCAATAACAAAAAAAAAATACGTCCTCCCTCCTCTCCAATTTTCCACTAATGTTAGTGGGTTTGTATAACAAAAGTTAAAGAAAATACATTGAAGCACACAAAAAGTCTGCAAAAGATTACAATAAATGTTACCTCATGAGTCATGAACTCATGAGACTAAGTGTTCTCTCTGACTACTAACTGTAAGTGTATTGTAATAAAAACAGTAAACAGGGAGGGGAATAAGGATATCTGGTTTGATCTATTTGCATACAATTATCAAGCCATTACAAACAAGAATCAAGCCATTTTGCATCCAATGAACAGCATTCTGTTTAGGATTTTTAGACTTTCTTAAAACCAAATATTGAGAATAGTAATCTCAAAATTTACATTCAGTTGGAAATAATGGATTTCAAAAGCTGTAGATTAGCTTTATACCTAATACACTGCAGATACCTTAATGAGATAAATTCCTGAAATCTATAGCTCAACTGCAATCATGAGACAAAATTTATTTAAAAGCTTCTTCATAGCTCTAGAATTTTAGAATAAAGGTAAAATTCTAAGATCTGAGATTACACCCTCTTTTGAAAGTCCCAGCAGAAGAAAAGCACATGGATTTCAATAGCAATAAATAACTTCAAAGTAAATTTATTAAGACAAAAGGATATGCAAGATTTGTTTATGATTTATAATGCATCTAATATAATTTGGTTTATAATTTTATAGAGACTTAATTAATGACTTTGAACTAATTTTAAACATGAATTATTTATGTAAAACCTATGCTAAAAGAATTCATTGCCTTACTTCTTTCTTTTATTATTATTCTTTATCACAGAGCTCTAGATTTCAGAAAATGGTAAAGTTTATGTGCTGTTTATAATTTCCAATCCTGTTAACAGTGTGACAGATTCCTGACAGATTTCTTGGACAAAACAGTCAAGTCCTTATACCTGTGTTTGCTGGGGAATACATTTTCACCTTCATGACATTCCTCTATGGATTGACTCTGTGTCTCCTGCTTCGAAGAAGCCTATTTCTCTAATATTTATCAATAAGGAACCTATGGTGTCAGTCCAAAAGGTGCTGAGCATTTCTCTGATATTTGAATCAATTTATCATCAGTTAGAAAAAGAGAAATCTGTACCAGGTACGTTCTTAAGTTAACAGCAAAAGTTGTGAAAGAGAAAATGTATAAAACGAGTGAGTTAAAACAAAGCCAGTTTGTTGCTTCTTTCTTCTGGACTGAATTTATTAAGACTGAACTTATTTACTTTGTTTTCTAATGATAAAAACTTTCACCTTTCCACTATTTGAAACAAAACCAGAGAAGGGCCTAAACCAAGAGAAGACAAAAATCTCCTTGAACACTGGTGACAGTTTCCTATAAAGGTTGCAACATTACAATATAGAAGTAGGGTAAGCATAGCCTGCAAACAAAAGGGTTGAGAGCTACCTCAATAGTGTTGGTTCCAATGCATTTCAGAAACCAAAGTGAGAGGCCAGAGACTGCTGAAGCAGAACTTGTGCTTGTTGAAAAAAGAAAGCCAAGCAAATATCTGAACAATGCACTGCCATGCTAGATGTGAATTTGAACGCTCAAGAAGGAAAAAGGTACAGAAAGTTTATAAGGTCATTGCTACATGATTGCTGTAAACTACAAGAGGCTGACTACCACTGATGCAAGACAAAAAGGTTACAAACAGCTGGCCCAAAGCTAAAAATGAAAAAGTAATAGCTCAAAGGCTAACCCAGTGCAGGACAGAAGGTTACTACCGTAAATCAAAAGCAGGTCTCTCTAGAAAAGGAAAGGGGAGTGCTAATGAAAGAAATGTGAAGCCTGAGCACTAAGTACAGAAATTCAGTCTGATTCAGATTTTTATGGTAACCTGATTTACTAGTGGAATAACATATCTTTTTACTGAACATACTTCTGTTTAAAACTGATGGAAATGATTCCAGAATCAAGCCCCCAGGGTAAACAGATAACATGTCTTGAAAGAGCTGTTGGGTTACAAAATATGCAAGTCTTGTCTCAAAGGAGACGAGTTAAAATAAGCATTTTTCCCTAAGGGGGATTTTCGTATTTTTCTCAGTAACCTCCAATATCGATAAGAGTAAGTTGAACACTACCAGAGAAATGGTGAAGTTATGAATTCTTTACAATGCATTAGCCTGATTAAAACAATGACTTAGGCAAGAATTCTCCTTTCCCTGGCAGGCTGCTTTTGAAGCAGAGGTCAAAGAGTTGGGCAAGAGATACATATAGGATGAAGTTGTCTTAATTGGAAGCATCAGCAAGCATTGTCATGGGTGGGGGAAGAAAAAAAAACCACAACAGAAAAAAGTCTATTAATGCTGTTTTGGTTCTATCTAGCCCTACTATTGTGGATTTGTCATTGTATAGATACTGGAACTCATTGACTGATTTATTAATAAATTAATTCTTCTTGGAAAACATAATTTTACATTTTGCAGAATTTAAGTATAAAAGAAACCACAAGTCTGAGTGCTGCAGGCCCTAAAAGTACCCCTGTTACTCCTACATAACAAAATCCAACAGTTAAGGCTATGCTAAAGAATTTAGAATGTACTTACTCAGAGAAATCAATAAATGAAAAAAGGTAATACTGAGTGATTCAGATAGCTTGCTCTCCTTTGCTGACAAATAGCTCCTTGAGTTACAAGCTCTCTTGTAACCAATGACCAAAAAAATAAAATAATTTATTCTGCCACCTAAATTTTGAGATTGAAAATTTGAACAAGGATAAGAGATGATCAATCTTCTACTACACTTAGACAATAGTTTGTTACATATGGCAGAGTTAAAAAGAACTATTGTACAAGCTTGTCCTAAGCAAAATTACAATCCTTTGTCCTCTTACTATCTACGGTAAAATATATGTGAAAGGTGTACTGATGAAAAAGACTACATGACTGCATTTAATATATGTATTTTTAGTGGCTTAAATTAATCTCTCTTCCAAGTTGTTGGTTGTATTATAATATTCATAGCAGCCTTAGACTGTCATTTGAGAGTCATTCTGAATGTATACCGATGTTTAGACACAAAGTACCTTTATCAGTAACTCTAGAATTCATTGTTTCCTTGAGGCTTTGATATATCTCATGGCATGACAGGTTGTCAAGGTTCCCTGCATTAGCTGAACTGTGGAAACTGCATATGATGTCTTAGGCTGAGGCAAGCACAAGATATTGCATCTTAGCTTAATTGTCTTTCATCAAAAACTGTACCAAGTCACACAGAAATATCCATAATAACATCAACAGTTATTCATTAAATATAATAGACCATTGTGAAAAAATATATTAAAGAACAGTTTGTGTCAACTGTATTAGGCTACCATATACTGAAGATCTTTAAGTTGGTAAAAACATAACCATGTCATTGTTGTGTAGTCTATTTTTCTATGCTACGTCAGACAGGCTGTCAAAACCAAAATAATGTTGCCATAACCTTATGCTCACAACAGTGAGATGCTACAGGTCTGTAGTTGTTGGCTGCTCCAACCACCATATCTGGAGGTTTTTTTCAGTTCTGCCTCTTTTGACTTCTAGTGGATAGTCCAACCAACATAACAGTTTTCATAATGTCAACTCCTTCCACATCCTTGTGGACATCAGTGAGCAGTGGGGGCAGGGGTTGTGGTCATGAATCCTTGGACACTAGAGTGGTTAGCAGTGCAGCTTGTGGGACAGCATGGTGCCCTCACTCCCTGTCTAGACCCCATACTGCAATGCTCAGTGAGGCAAACTAGGCTGAACTAGGGTTGGTAGCCATGGCTGGCAACAACCCACCAGTGCCACATGCTGCTTCAGGTCCTGGGCAGGCCTGTTGCCCATCCAGGAAGTCAAGTCAACAGGAGAATATTGAAAACAGAAAAAATGGATACAGGCATGACTGCAACATAGCTCAGGCTCTTGCCCATGATCCATAAATGTAGTTGCCAAGATAACGTGTAAAGGCCCCAGACTAGGCTTCTCACAACTCTTGCAATTTAGCTGTTTTTCACAAAAGCCTGATGCAAGGTTACACAGCATCATAGGAGAACTGACCTTGATCACAGACAGACTGATCTATAGGAACAGGGAGAAGTAGATCCATGTATTAAACTTAAGACCTTTATACAAACTATCTCCACTAGACTACCTACAACTTGTTAGCTGGGCAGTTGGCACAGAGTGTTTCCTGACTGCTGGTACATCAACATCACAGCTTGGAGTGCTTTTAGCTTAAGCACCTCTGATTCCTATGCAAATTGACATTGCTGTAGGTGATATCCTTCACCTCTACATAATCTCTACATCAGTTGTTACTGTGGAAGATTTGGAAAAGAATTGAAAAATAATTTCTTCCTGCTAGAGAAAAATGGTGTTCCATCTGTCAAGATTTCTGCTACCATTCTTTATAGATGGTTCACACAAGCAACGGGGATTTCTTCCCTTATATTGAATTTGGAACTGAATATTGAGTTTGTAGTAAAATAGACTGTGAAACCAGACCAGTTTTGGTCTTGGAACAGAACTACAAGTACCAGAGACATACATAGTATGATATGAAAACTAAATAAATCATTAGAGAAATTTGTATGTCATTTGTGAGCTAGTAACTGACCTTGTAAATTTGGAGTCAATTTCAAAACAAAACATGAACAAAATTTTCAGTTCCCAGAATCCAATATAGTTGTATGTTTGTGCTACAACTTGACCATTATATGAATTACACTATATTATTCATGCAAATTTCCTCAGGACACACACTTCTGCTATGCGGAAAGTTGTCAATGCACTAGACACTTAATACTGTGAAGCTTATCCTCTTTATTTTTCCACCTAACATCTCTGCAATCTAGATTCTCAGCTCACAAAGGTGTCCTAGCAGTTAGCCATTGGAAAGTACTAAAGCATCCTAGATAGTCTATTAGATTTGTTGTACAACATGGGTTGTGGTGTGAAGTTACAGATTGGGCCAGATTCAGAGCCCCCTCCAGTTGCTTTCCACTGATTTGGTAATGGAAAGCAGCTGTAAACCCACTTTAGCTGAACATTTAAGCTGGGTCTATGGTTATTTCGCACTGTCTGAGAAATACAAAGCAGCTGGAACCTACTAACAAATACGGCTTTCTACTTATGTATTCTGGTAGTGAGGGATTAATTTTCAGACCATATGCAATTGCTTACTGGTGAGAAAGGTTTTTATACTTTCCACATAGATATTATGCAATATAACATTTTAAGAGGGTGTATTAGTACAATCTGCGAGTGATTCAAATCAGACACATGCAGCGTTATAAAGTCAAACACTTTCCTTTTCTAATTTAAAATTGTTTTCTCATAGAATAAATAATATTTTACCCTTGAGGGGTTTTCTCTCTCTCATTTGTGGAAAGACCAGATGAGTCTCACAGGTCACTCACTGTTATGAGAAAAACAACAGCAACAAAACTTTTCAGAGGTGAGATCTTTTATTCTTTACTGGAAAACACACTATTTGCTTGGATGAAAACCTTTTGTATTCCAGTGTAATTACTAATATCTGTGGGGTGTCCTGGCAAATTAGATGCTTTGTATCAAAAAGTTATAACTTATCCCTATGCATAAAATCTAAATAAATAAATTGGAGCAGACCTTGAGGTATCATGCAGAGAGGACACACAAGGAATACAGCTGTGAAATCAGTGGAAAACCTCAAGTGATAACAAGTGGACAAGATAACATTATTTCACAGTGGGACTGGGGTGATCTGGCTATATGCTGTTTTGTTGTTGTTAAAAGAAACATAGAGGTTTCCTCTGGACATTATATTTTATAAAGAATCTTAGCTACTTCCTGCTGTTGCACTAAAAATAGGGGCTATTGTAAAAGACAATCAAGGATGGATTATTGTTCTCGGGCTATAAAGATTGTTTTTCTGGATTAGTTTTTTAAAATTAGAAATTTGATAGGTTATTTGCATACATCGGAAGACAGTATGAGCAAAAGAATTACAGTCTCATCAAGAACACCTTAAGTGAAACATTTGATGAAGGGATGAATTCCTTCCCCCCACCTCCAAGTCTGAAGAAGCCATCTATGACCATAGCAGAAATATGACTACAAGAAATGCATTTACAAATATGACTGATTTACATATTCTTTCAGGAATACTAACAAAGCTCGGCAAGACTTTTGTCTGCAAGAACCAGCTTACACTTTGTTTCAGCAGAATATGCAAAGCATGTGAACAATCACACTACGGTAATTCATTAATATTACAGAAAAATAGTTCCCATTTAATGGGCCTCTTCTGTCACTGATTTCAGTGCTTTCATCTATGGAAAATTTATTTTCTTCAGAGAATGAAGGTGCATAGGAATATTTTCGCTAGCATAAGACAGGGGAACAGTTGGTGGGACAAGACTGATTTCACCAGCCTTGGCAGAGGCCTGTGTAACGCAGACTTTTGCAGATCAGACAGCTCAGAGCAACAGAAACCTAACATTCAGGATCACATCACACAAGCTCTGCATCTACTTTGGAATTACATGAATGGTGCCACTGAATTATTTTTTTCAGCCTATCTGCTTAAACAAAATCTACTGGTTCACAAGTGTCTACATTTCAGATAAGTGCATTGATCAGATGAATCCCATGCATGGTGGGATTCTCAGAGATGTGGCATAAGAAAATGCAGAAGAGAAATGTAAGAGAGAAAAATACCTTCTCAAGAAATGATCATTGACTAGAAGGAGACATGAGGAAAGACACAGGTAGTCTGGGCTTCAAGACTAGCACCTATATTGAAAATAGCAAAAAGTTTAATGTGACAGATATTGAACAGATGAGCAAGAAGGGAGAACTTATCTTTTGAATATAGAAAAGAAAAATAAATATCACAAGAATTTCAACTCAACTTTTGACAAAGTTGAGAAGGCAGGAAACGAGTTGATCTAGCTTCAACTATGTATATAAAGCAATGCATATAATTCTGCAGGGATTTTGCCATTTCTTTCCACTTGCTTTCACTTAATTTCTAGTGATTAGTAGAAGTCATGCTTAGGCTAGTGATGCCAAGCATGAATTACTATCTCCTGCATTTCAGAAATCTTATTTAACTACTATTCTTACCAGAACCACAAAACTTAGTTTTTGGCCTGGGAGAACAAACGTATCTGGTAATACTGTAGCCAGAATGCTCACATCTCTGTAAAAAACGCTTTTCATACTCAATACCACTGTACACATTTCAAAATAATTTGAATGTTCACATGACTGCTACTTTTTTTTTTAACTGAATTGTGTAGTGGGTCTGTCTGAGCTGATTTTCCCCATACAGCCTTCATGCTGCAGTACTGGAAGCCAGAAGGTGTTGATAACACACACCCTTGTTATGACGGGGTGTGTGGGGGGGGCAAGATTTGGGAGGGGATANAATTAATCCTTCCTAAAAGATCTGCATAAATATTTTTTATGCTTTCAAGTCTATAAAAAGAGTCCTAATGTGGATATAATAATTATGTTGACCTTCACTGGCAGATATCACCTGCTAGGTACTTAAAATATTCAACAGGACTGGGTAAGGCAACATGCCATGATCAATGCAGTGAAGATCTGGTAGTCAAGGGACAAGCATCTATTTGTTCTTTCACAGCATATGGATGAGATTATTTTTAATGTTTTAAAACACAAACTACCCTGCATGCTGAATTTGATAGATTACAGGATTGGGAAAAGAGAGCTTTATTCATTTCCTTCAACAAGCATTTTGTCCCTTCAATTCTCTCATTTTCACAATGCCAAGGCTATAAATATACTTTGGTTGCTGCGGTAATACTTATATAAAACTTTTCACTTACATTTCACTCAACATTTTCCAAAAGAAACTAGCTGTCTGTGGATTAGATCCAAAGACCATTGATGTCAGAAATACTTCTGTGGGTTTTGCCTCAGGACTTAAGTGCATGGAAAAGCTCATGACAGTATCTGTCAAGAGTAATTTGAAAGAAAGATTAATATTTGTAGGCTAGAAACAACAACTGAGAACTAGTAGTTTGACCTCCTTCTATTGAACCTCACTCAGACATCAAGCCTGTAACCTTGTAGTTAAAATTATAACACACCTTTTGGAAGCTATCCAACTGTCTTGTAAAGTTTGCACAATATGAAAAGTGCAAGACCTCACTTGATAAATGACTCCAATCATTAACTGCCCTTCCTGTTAATTGCTTAAGAAAAAAAAGGTACAAGTTGCACCTTGTTTTCCATTTCAATTTGTCTAGCTTCAGTACCGGAAATTAACCTAGTAGAAAAAAGCATATAGTAAAGAACCCTCTACCAGCAAAAACATTCTTCCTGTGTTGGTACTTGTAGAACATGATCAAGTCGCCTTTCAGCTTTCTCTACAGTAAGTTAAATGGATTGCAGTGCAAAGAGAATGTCCTTGTTGCAGAAAGCAGAATGAAAGCATTTTACAGAAATAATTTGTACCAGAACAGCTGGAAGTCTTATCAGCTTATCCTTCCTCTCAAGACAGCATACAAGCTCCTCTGAAAGAACTCAGGTTCACATGCATTCACACAAAAGGGAATACTAACAATTGTGATAATTTTTTTCAAGTGGCTATATACTCAAGGAGTAAAACCACAGAAACTGAAGGTATTGAGACCTTACATATTAACTATGTTTGAGATGGAAAATATCAAGAAAATATCCACATGCACATATTTATGTGTGTTTGTATACATACATACACATACATACATATATATAGTTTTCATTACTAAGATCAAAAGCAAAGCAGGTAAGAAAGTCCTGTGTGTCAAATATTTCAACGCTAAAGTGATTTTTAAACATGAAGGAAAGCAAAAGTCAGTTTCAATATAATATCCTCCTTGGTTCTATAATAGTATTAAGGTACATTAAAGTAGCAATTGCAATACAATGTTTGATAGCATTTACCATTTTATAAGCAGATTTATATTTTTTAAAAAGAAGCTAGGCTTTTTTAGAAACACGGCATCATTTAGGACATTTTTATCTATTGATATTAAAACTATATTAAAACAATGCATACATCGCATGACAAACAATAAAAACATTTTTTGACTAAGAACATGACTATAGTTAGATTCACTTTCTGAGGACAAAGTGAGTTTTTCTAAGAGATAAATATTTCCTCTTATTTTACCAGTCCACCATTACTTCCGATACATTTATATTCTGAGAATAAGTAGAATAACCTAGCTATAAGTATTACCTTTATTTCATTTATTTATTTAAATGCTTATTGTCTTTTTAATACCAACGGTGACAGCGGTTATGGAGATAATATTTTAACGCAATTCTTACATTTAATTTATGTTAATATAAACATACCATAATAAACACTTACAAAACAAATATTTATCATCCAAACCTCTTTGCACATCAAACATTCATTTCTGTTAATATTACTAGCCACAAAAAAAAAATAATTAAAACCAATAAATCCGCATTTTGAAAGAAAATGAGCCATTTAATCATAAAACAGCTAACAGGGTGTTATTGGAGTAATTTACCTAATTGATTTATTAAGATATCACAGAGTATTAATCATTTAGCTAAAGAATATAAGTTACATTTTAGGACATGAATGCTCTTTCAAATATGTTTTATAAATTTTGATAAATGAGTAGTTAGATTTACCACTATAAATTGTCTGTTTTGGGGTTTTGGTTGATTTGTTTTGGATGTGTGTGTGGTGTTCATTTTGCTAAAGTACTTCCTGATTAGGCTTTTTCCTTTCTGATGAATAGAAAAACTCTAGAAGAAAGAGTAAATTATTTGTTTGAATGGGTGCTGCACACTGGGAATCTATCTCAGTCGATTGTCCATGACACTTTAAAAATGGACTCTAACCAATGTGTAAGTTTTCTGTTATAGCAAGTAGATACACGTTTCTTATGTAAAGCTTGCTGGATTTTTTCCAACTAGGTTTATCAGACATTGTCTCTAGGACAAAGGCAGAGGAATATCTATGTATTAACTAGTGTTAGAAAAGACATTTGAAGCATGAAAAGCCCTTAGTCCAACCTTCAAGCTCTTTATTATAGATTTTAAACATCTTGAACAAACCATATACGAAAATGTATACCATATCCTCATGTTATTTGACTGTGACTTTAACTGCTAAAATGTATGGAAATGTCATTTTCATGTACACAATATAGTAAATTGTTGAATCTATAATGTAAGCATCAACAAATTAACTCTATGTAAAATTTTAAATAAATATTTTTGAGATAATTTAAAAATAATCTAATTGGTTACTACTTTACTATTTACACATTTCATATACACAAAGGAACTGACCAACAATTCAATATTATGCTTTACTAAACCACTAGAAGTCCTGAATATTTGAATTGTTTTAACAGAAGTAGTTTTAAGTACAAACATTATTTCAAAATGAGTATGCTGTGAAAGTGTTTTTAGACACAGTAGCAGTATGGACTTGCAGTTCATTAGTCCACAAGCAAGGAAAGTATTATGAATTTAAAGTCACTGATGAAATTTTTCTCTGAAATGAATAGATGTTATATAGAATATTGTTACTATTGTTGTTGTTATTACTTATAAAGTGAAGTAGCTTGTTTCAGAAAGGCAAAAGTTCACCTTAATATTCAGGGCATGGAGGATTGTTTTTTTTATTTATGATCCTCTCCAGCACCTCTTATTACAAATGAGAGTTTGGGGGATCTCCATTATAGAAACAGATATTTACCTAGGTTTTACAGTTTGAATATACTATTAGTGTATAAGAAGGTCACTGCCAACTTAGCTCCCAGTTTGCTCAGCATGAAATACAGCTTTGGGCAAAATTGCTGAAGAAAACCAAAGCATCAGCTAACTTCTGTCTAAAACTACTCATGTGGACATAATCATGCATTTAAATAGTGTCAATTTTGTGCAGATATGAAATAAAAAAGCATACTTCATTTATAACCGTTGAAAAGATGCACAACTTAGTTATGCTTCTATCATCATCTTCCTTTTAACATGATTCGCTTTCCGTATCACAAAACATGGCAAAAGGTAAGACAGGCAAATTTTAAGTTTCTGGTCTTCCTTTGTACTGATTCTATACAAATTTCAGGAGTAAACACTCCAAATTTGGCTAACTACCTGAGTGAAAGAAATTCAGATTGTGAGAAGAATTGATAGAATGTTAGTTTTTAGAAAACAGCCTTTATTTTTCCTGCTATTTGTGTTACTTAATATATACTTAAGTCTAACAACTTCATTAACAACTTCCTCTTTCCAGGAGGTGTGAACTTGGGAGAAACAATATCCCTGTAGTAAGTTACATTTCTGAATAGAGTTTACTTTATTACACCCCAAAATTCTCATGCTTTTGGATATTGATTCCCAGACCACTTCTTGGTGTAGGAAGTGGTTCAAATATGTTAAAAAACCCCACTTCTTTACTATGCTAGGTTTAAAAGATTAGTTTGCATTCGATTTGATATTAACAGACATGTCTGTGAAGTATCACTGACCAGAACTTCCATGTATCACCAAAATACTGTTGTGCATTATGGGGGATATATTTGCTCCAAAAACCACAGCCATAGGTTCAAAATAATTGTTTAGAGAAAAAGGGCCATTGACTCTAATTGTCTTCTAGGATGTTGTCTGTATCTCTGTCAGAGAGACTTTGCCATCATAAGAGTAGCACACAGTGTAAAAAGGTTATTGGAGAGGAAAGCATTAAAATCCTGAACATTTTTCTAGAACAGCAATTTGAACTCTCGACAGATGTCACTAAGGTACCTGATTTACGGTAAAATGCACTTTTACATTCTGTCATTCATATTGACTTTCCATTTGACAGTCTTTAATGGATAATCAAGGTCAACTAAAGCATAATCAATTAGTCTGCATTAATTGGTGGCCAGAACTACATTTTTCTTGTGATTCCCATCATGTCCATGTACTGCACATCTTTCAGCTTTCCCCAGGGCACCCCTCAAGTATGGTGTTTTTAGAATAATTATAATTAGATAGAATGTCTTTGTTCAATGATATTGCAGCAAATTGTTCTTCAGGAGCACCAAACAGAAACTAAATTTTGCCTTAAAATATTCCATGCTCCTATCAAAAATATAATTTGTTCTTTTAGTGACATATTGACAGTAATGCTATAAAAGGTATCTTGACAATTACAGTTGGTAGGAAGACAGGCAGAAAGCGCTACTTAAAGAAAAAAAAAAAAGGAAATGTTTCTGCTGCAGTCTCAGAGTGTGAAGAAGGGAAAACCATTTACATTTAAAAGGTATAGGATGGTATGGAGTCAGAGTAAACCTCTATTGGATGAGTCTGTTTACAGTTGATGTTTTGCTCTTCTCCGTCATGTTTCCCTTCCCTACCTACCCTGATTAATCTGCTTCCATCTTAACCCTAGTTATTCCCTATTCCCTAGCATTCCTATAAACTTGAGAAGCGTAGTGAATTTCTCTTAGAGCTTTAACGAGAATCACAACTAAACTTCATTTGATCCTGAGAAAACTTAAATTTCTAATTTGAAGTCCTTATAGAGTCAAGAAAGCCTTCTACTCCTCATTCTGAGTCTTCTGAAAATAAGAGAGAAAATTATCTATATGGATAACTTGCTGCTGCCACCTTATTTTTCCTGGACAGATACACTGGGATACAATGTCCTCCTGTCATATTCTGTGTATTCTGATCTTTCTCTCATAACAGCAATAGATATAATCAGAAACTTGGTTCTATCATGAAGAAGTAGCTTTGTCCTCCATCATGTTGAATACTGCCTGTGTTTTGGGGTCAAGTCAGACTTGCTGACTAGGCTTTTTTTGTCATTGTCCAGATCATTAATGAAAATGCTAAATGCAGTACACCCCATTTAGCAGGCATTAGGATGTGCCCAGGAGGTACCACTAGAAAGCAACCGCCAAATGGAGCTTGTCCCATTGATTATAACTCTTCAAGCCCAGTGGTCTACCCAATTTTCCAGCTGCCTGTTGTCCACTTAAATAGTCCATAAGTCAGAAATTTGTCTCTGAGAATGCAATGGGGAAGCTGGTCAACAGCTATGCTGAAGTCAAGGTGAAAAATATGCGCTTCTCCCTTTACCCACACAATAGATCATCTCCTCATAGAAAGCAATTGGTGCAGTCACCTACAATTTGCCTATGTTGGTAAATTTGTGCTGAATGTTCCCAATTACCTTGTCCTTTGTGTGCCTAGATGTGGCTCTTGTAGGACACTTTTTTGAAGATGAATGTGAGGTTTATCTACTTTTAGCAACAAAGAACCTCTCCTTTGCCCTCACCTTTCAAAAATGACAGAGTAACCTTGCAATGACATCAGCCATCTTTTCAGTGAAGGTATTCCATTGGTCTGTAGACTAAGCTTAGAGACTTAGAAGACATAGGTGTCACATTACCAAAAGAATCCAGGTCAGTGACATTAGTATTTCAGCCTTCTCAGTGTTGTCATTACATCTACTGCCCCATTGACCAGTAAGGCCACAGGTTACTTAGTATTTCTTCTTTTGTCAGTTCCAGGAATGTCCTCATTTTAACAGTGCTCCCTTTTAACTTTTAAAGCAGTATGAACTTGCATGGACAGTAGTAAGAACTTGGGAATGACCAGCAGTCACTCTCCTAGAAATCTCACTCTACACATGCAAAAATAGCATGTTAGCTTGAGATTGCTCAAAGAAAAGTATGCAACTAATGACCTCTGGAAGCTTGTCATTCAAAGGTAGCCTAACACTCTACTTTAAGGGCTTTGTACAAGTAGAACAATTATTTCATTTGCTGCCACGGAGACATATACTGATGAGAGGCTGATGACAGACGTCATGAAGCTAATGAAAATTTTCCTTGAAAAGGAATTTATTTGGTCATTTTGATGACATGGGTCAGAGTATTTTGATTTTTGCCACCCAAGGCAGCTATGTGAAGTGGCTCCTTCCAGCCATATACTCCAAATGGCTTCTGACATTGTGTTTGAGTAGGTTGGAGACCTACTGTGCCATCTGTTGGCAATTATCTCTGCAGGTTAAGCAGTTTCCTTCCACTCCTACCAACAATATATTCCATGCTTATGCTATTTGTATTGAAATGTGCTCATATACAAAAGCATATAATGACAGCATGTTTAAATATAGAACACAGTAGGAGCAAGGCAATATAGAAGTTATTTTGTTTGTATCACCATGTTTTCTTTTCTGCTTGCTGTGTGTACCATGGACAGTTCACTCCTAGGCCAGCAGTACTCTGTGAGGATAGAGGGTGATGGAGTCTTTGCAGATCTTGCTCTCTCATCCTTTGTCATTCTGAACAAATGCTTCTTTCTTTACTTCTTAGCTATTTCACTGTAATGTCTTCCAATTGAAAGGCTGAGGAAGTTAATTAGCACTTATTAAGCTGTCCCCTAAAGCATACACATAAACAGTCAAAAATACCAGGCCTTACTGAGCATACAGTTCCATCTGAAACATCCATCGCCTGAACATCTCAAAATTAAGAACAGGTGTCCAATTCACGGAAAGTTAATGGGCAAAATCATAGGATATCTCCAAGTCTCACTAAGAACAAGAAAGGCTACAGGGTTGATTTTTCCATATTGAGAAAAAGAAGGATTTAAATTATTTTGCTTGATTTGATCACCATAACAACAATGGCTGTTCAGGGTTTTCTACTACTCTAAATCTTTTATTCTGACATGCAATATTGTGGTGGGTT
>VYZX01000042.1:70612-91332 GCA_013401335.1 Brachypteracias leptosomus
TCCTCAGCAGGACAGGGAAGACAGAAAAAATAAGATGGAAAAAAAATTGTGGGTCCACATAAAGGCAGTTAAGTAAATAAAACGCAAAGGCCACACATGGAAGCAAAGGAAAACAAAAAATTTATTCCTTACTTCCCATCAACAGGCAATGTCAAGCCACTTCCTGGGACATAGGACATCAGTACGTGCAGCGGTTGCTCCATAAGACAAATATCATAATAACAAATACCATCCCCCCACACTCCTACCCCCTCCTCCTTTCTCTCACTCCCCTCATCTGCTGAACAGATGTCATACGATACAGAGTATCTCTTTGGTCAGTTTGGGCCAGCTGTCCCAGTTAGGTCCTTTCCCAAGATCTTGCTCACCTCCAGCCTACCGGTGAATGGGAAATGTTTCATTGACAGCCTTGATACTGTGCAAGCACTGCTCAGCAGTAGTCAAAACACTAGTGTGTTATCAACACCTTTATAGCTACCAATACAAAGCACAGTACTGGGGGCTGCTATGGTGAAAATCAACTCCACCTCAGCCAGACTCAGTACATATACAGATGCACAACACCTGTGCCCACAACCTTAAGGCTGAATAAGAGAAGGTAGGCAACAGATTGCTCAGAATTTCTTTCCAGCTAATACAAAAACCCACAAACAAAAGTCAACTGAAGGAGAGACAGAGGCATCACCAAAAAGAGAGAAGACATATAGAAATATCTCTTTGCATCCTCCAGCTGATGAAAGACAGACATCTCTGATAAAAAGTGTTACACATTGTTTTTACACAACAGGAAAACCAGAATAACAGCCCAGCCACACACATTATCTGCCAACAGTGGATTTCCTCTTGCATAAACCTTTTATGGGTCCTTTAATTTCCCTTGCCACATTATAGGAACAAGTACTTCTCAGTGGTGCCCACTTTCCCTCTGTACACAGCCTGCTGCTCCACTGCAAAAATGAAATGAAGGCTTCTTCAAATACCATTTTATACCAGAAAGAAAAGTTATTATATAAGCCAGCCAGTCAAAGTATCGAGAAAGGCAAGTTTTGTCATTGCAGGGCAGGGAGAAAACAATGACAACATACCTGGCCCCAGGCTGCAACAATGTAATATCCTTCTATCCTTCTCTCACTAAGGCCTAGGAGGGAACTTTTAAACCTTTCATCAACTAAATCACCATTATGTTCTTCCTTATAGTTAGGGTACCTCTTTAGCTGCAATGACTCTCCCTAGCATCAGGGAGAAAGGCAAAGGGTACAGGAACTGAAGGACTTGGGAGTTCACTTAGTATTATTGTTCAGAGTTGGTTGGACAAGAAGGTGCTGTATGAAACTGCTCTAACAATAATTCCTCTTTAGACAGTTTTGGAAGCATCTGCTCTGAAAAAAATGCCTCCTTTGCCAGCATACAAGTTGGGCCTAGAAACATTTATGTAGATCTGTGACACATTCAATACCTGCCTATATACCTATCACTTTTAGGCCTGCTATCTGCAAGTAAACAACAGCTTTGAAGTTTACATTGTTGTGCAATTTAGAGCTGAGAGCACTTAGGCAAAGTTTTCTCCAGATCACTTCCATAGCAAAAGGAAACAAGTAGAAAGTCTCTACATGCCTTTTCAGCATTCAGTAAGAATGTTGTAACTCCAAAGCTGTTATTCAAGTTGAAGTATGGAATTTTCACTTTAAAAGAACCAGACAATGATGAAAAGAAAAAAAAACCCGTGACAAATACAATTATATTTACTTAATACACCAAGAAGGTAAGAAAATGCTGTGTCTGATTTGTACAGAAGTTACTGCTGTTATGAAACAATAAAATATCAAACATCATTACATTACAAATCAAAATTCCTTCAATAAATTCACTGCTGATTGATTACCTTAGGGACAAACTAGAACTGCTGCTTAATGGTTCATTTTTAAGAAATTGATCAAGGAAATAAAGTTGGTGTGCATGCTAACTGTGTAAAGGTTCCTGAAAAGAACAAAAAGAAGAAGCCATATAGTGACATGTTCAAGACTGCATGCTGAAAGTTTCAAGCATCTTAACCCTGAGAAATAAAGCTGCATTTAATAAAATCATCTCATTTGTGACATCAGGTCACACTGTGCAGAAGACCTTTACAACCAAGTTCAAAAGAACTCAGGAAACTTTGCTGCATTTCCACAGTGCTAGATAAGAGCATGAATATCAGATCGGATCTCCTTAATGTAATTGAGGATCACTGAGGAAATCACAACATCTAAGGAGCTACTTGCCAATATCTTGAATCAAATCAATCATTTTATAAGCCATCTGCCAGATATTTGATTACCACAGCATGTAAAACTTCCTAGAAGGTACATTTCCTATGATAACAAGCTAAAAGGACAACCACTGAAAAGCAAAAAATTGTTAAGCTATACGCATTTGCAATTTTAGAATACAGAGATCTTGCTGCACCCATCTTCAAAATGGAACACATCATGAACAGTTTGTAATTTCTTCAGCTGAGAGTTATGAACCACTTTTTAGCCTCTCCTGAAGATTGTGAAATTTTGTTTTAAGATGTTAGACGTGTCAGACCAAAAAATATTTGATTGCTGAGCAGAGCAGAAGTGCCAACCAAAAGGAGAAGGGTTACTAAAGAAATCAAGCTGATAAATTCTTTCATTCAAAAGTGGAAGGCTTAGTTCAACAACAAGCAAACCAATACTGAGCTTGTACTGGTGCAAGAAAGGGGAAAAATATGTGAGAAAATCTGAATTCCATTAGACCTAAAAGATTGGGGTCTAAAATTATAAGGATTGGGGTTTTTTGGTTTGAGTTATTTTTTTTAATCACTAAAGCAAGTTTCAGTGTGATATTTTTCCTTAGTTTAGAGAAGTCTGCAAAATTCCAACAGCCTTACATCATCAACAGTCTAAAATGCAACTATTCATTTTCAAAATAGTGTACTTAAAAAATTCTTATATTTCCTTTCTATTACAAGAACCAAATTCTATGGCAAGATTTTATTTTCAGTGATGTTTCCATGTTAAAATTCCACATGTGGGGCTAGATAGTATACTTTAGTGCATCAGAGAAGAGAGACTGAAGACAGAACATGATGCACAGATTCCCAAATGAGAACCTATTGGAATCAGAGTGCCACTTTGAACTACAACATCCCTGTTTTGAAGCATTCTGGCTTTTGGAGAAAAACATTTCCCTAGAAAGAACTTTCTATGGAAAGATAGTTTTGTTAAAAATGTATCACTACTTTGAGGTGGAGTTGCTGTGGAATTTTTCTTTTCTGGTCCTGCTTTAAAGTTATGCATATCTTCACCAATGGAACTGAAGAGTAAGTAGACACACTTGTACACACTACCACTAGTTACAGAGATTAAGATGTGACAAGACTGCTCAAGCTGTTACAAATAGGTGTCTAACAAACTGCTAAAGCTGTTGTCTAGTCTGGCTAGCTAGTAACAGCAAAGGTATGTGCGGCGGGAGATCAATGGACAACGCGTACACAGATTAATATAATCCAAGCATTGCCGTTTATTGCCCGAAGCTCACTCATTATATACCCACCAGCGCTAACCGCGCGCTGGAAACACAACTCTAATTGGTAACCAACTCTGCCAGGCGCTAAGCAACATCTCTTGATTGGCCAGGTACTGCTCTCAAGGCGCCTCCCTTGGTTCCACCTTCTGCCTCCATTTTCTTGCTGCTTCACTCCTGTGTCACGTGCCACACGTGGCTGTCCCCGTGTGTCCTTGTTTACATCTTCCCTGTAACCGTCCTTGTGTGTCCTTGTTTACATCTTCCCTGTAGCCATCCTTACTGGCGCCGCCAAGTCTGGGTTTGCTCACATGCCCATTCTTATGGAGATACCTCTCCACAGGTATGGCTTTTCGTTCTGCAGTATAATACGCAGTTAAGTGTGTGGACAAAGAATTTAACCTGAGGAGTTATGCAAACCCACTTCCAGTAAAAATGACAATCTCTGTGTTCTCAGAACTATACAGAAAACATTATGCCTGAATGTGCACAAACAAAAAGAATTGCTCACCTTGAGATCAGTGGGAAATCAGAGGACAAAGGATGGAGCATTTGCCAAATGGTGAAAGATAAAATGTTGATCTTATTCTTTAAAATATACCGTGTTTGAAAACAAGACAGAAAAAAAGCTTTTAAAATTGTATCTCCCAAGAAAGCATGTCTCATTCCTTCATTTCCAAAGGGATTACCTTCAAAATGTAAGACATCTTTGATAGAGTTGTTTTCATTTACTGAAAACAAATGAAAGAGGAAGCAACAAGGGAGCGGAACAGAGATGCCCTACATGACATACAACTGATATTCTTTGTTAGCACAGGTTTAACTGAAAAATACTTTGTTTTCGTGTCCTCTTCCCCAAGAGAATGTTCCTGATATGGAAAGAGTAGCAACTGATGATTTGTCAGCTACCAACCACCTGCAACTTGAAATTCTTCAGAGAATACTGGCAATGAACAGATAATTACCAACTTCTCTGTATGTGTGCCTGTACTTATCTCCTTCCTGCCCTTAAAAATCTGTATACTTTTCTTGAAGTTATCAGAGCTACCTAGAAAATCCTAAGCACTAGAAAACTGACAGGAAAATATCAGTGTGGCACTGCATAACAATTACGAAACAAACTAAATCTGGTTTCCTAACTTCCTATTTCCCACTTTTAGCATCAGATGAAAGCACAAGGATTTACTATGTAATACAGGATAACTTGCTGCACCATAACAAATTCCCCTGCATTTCCTTTTCTATGGACTAAGAGGCTGACCATAAGAAAAGGTGTGTTCTGAAAGTAAAATACTTTCAAAAGTAAAATCTGACAGAAAAAAAAGGTTCTATCCATTATTAAAGATTAAATATCTCTCTGAAAATGGTAAATTTTATGTTCATAGAATATTTTTTTTCCTATGGTTGCAGGTTGATTTCCTTCCTATGGAAAGGATAAACATTCATACTGAAATTAACCTAGCACTAGTCACCTTACTCAGGTTCATTTCTATTGCAGCACCTAATAAGGTGACTCTTCCCTTTAAGGAAAGTCTAGGATCCAGTTAAATCCTGTTCTAGCATTTTTCTTAACAGTTTTTGAAAACCTTGCAGACAAAAATTTAGAGAATTGCAGAAGGCTTAGGAAAAAAATCTCAAGGCAAAGACTTGGGAACAGAACAGAACAGCTACTACATGTGTGCATTTTCCTTCTCTCTCATAGCAATGAAAATGTCAGAGAAAATGGCTAAGCTACAGAAGGACCAACTAGTCTAGAAGGTGAGCATGTCAGGGCAGGTTACATGATCCAGAGGAGAGACATAGAAGTAAGGAATCAGCCCTCTCATTTCTGAACCAGAGCAGCCTTTCCTTTCAACTTTTAGTAGAAGGAACTCTATATTATTTCAGAAGAATGAGAAGAGGGTAGGTCCATCCTATTATAAAAGTCTACATTTAAGAAAAGATTGAAAGTAAAACTCAAGTCTTCAAGTATTTCAAAACTGATGAGTGAATATAAGAACCAAAAGACAGCAAGTATTTGTCAGATCACCTGAGTCTTTGTGCATATGTTAAGAATATGTAGTCTTTCCAACTTAGCAACTAAATGTTATAGTTCCAGAGGAAATAGGAGTTTGGTTTACTTGCGTAGATGTGCTAATAGGTGATGAGATGACATCACCCTAACCTCACAAGTTCTTTCTTCCAACTTTCATTAATTTACCTTTATATTAAAGATTGTCTCATTTATAAATTCTGCCAGAAATGTCTCATTAACTACCATTTAGAAACTCTACACAAATCAAGTGGGTGATCAGGAACAGAGTAAGTCATCTTAAAGCAGAAAAGCTAATAAAAAAGGAAACACAACAGAGAATTTCAATATAATTGAAACATTCCAAAAGTGCAGAACTGGAAGGCATTCAAGTCAGAATTCAGTCTTTTCATGAGCCAATGTTTTAACAATGCCGTTACAATTAAATCACCACATAATCACAGAAGGAAGTGTTTCCAAGCAAGTTTCCCACATGCAGTTCCCAGAAGACCTGTCGCAAACGTGCAGGAATAAAAGCAAGATGCAGGAAATGTTTTAATTAGGCTGCTACTTTATTAACTTTACCCATCTGGGAAATACTAGCAATAACATTCAATGTAAATTGTCATTCTTTAATTGTTCTACCTAGTAAAGAGCTGTCTTGAGCCCTCAGCCCTTCACAGCTAGTCTACAACCTGTTGTGGGCACCTGACATGTCCCTCCTTTCAAGTAGATTACAGGGCTATGGAAGAGAAGATGTCTCCTCGGGTCTCCAGCTTTGTTTCTCACTTCCTTAGAGCATTTTTAAGCACTCATTCACAGATATGACCTAACTTCCCACCATCATACTGAATCTCATCTGGGTAGGAAAGACAGGAAGAGCTAGATTAAGGGCAGGAGAAGGAAAAAAGAAAGAAAGAACATCTATCCAAGTTGACTATGAAGAAAAGTGTTTTGCCAGATGCTCTTTCACCAAAAAGGTGTTTTTCAGAATGAGTAGAAAAGACACAAATGATCTGACACTCAAGCCATTGAAAACTTGCTGGCCAGAGTGGCAAAAATCCCTGAATATAGCAATCCAATGTTACTACAAACCAGTGAATTACTGAACACGTGCCATTCATCAATTCAAACAGTTAGAAGAGATTACCATTTCTCTACAAAAAAGCTTTGTTTCCCTTCCCTGTCAATATGCACACAAACAGGTTAATAGAAATGAAACAAGGAAAAGTGAAACACCAACCAAGCTATGGGATATGTGTGTGTGTACTTACATATATTCACTATGGAGAGGGTTAAAAAACAAATTGTAAACATCTCACTGCATAGACAGGATTCATCAGTATACTCCCAACAGCAGTAACATACTGCAGAATAGGAGCTTGAATTCCCTCTAGCAGTTGACAGAACAGTGGTACATATTCAAAGTCTTAGGAACCATAAGCCTTGTTTGAAAGTTAAGAATATACATTGCACTTTGAGAAAATATGCCAAGTTTATTGGAAAAATACAAATGTTAAAAATTTTTACAGGTACCTGTCATTCTACCAGAAAGCTGAAGAGCATCAAGTTAGCAAGCTTTAGCAGATCTCTTCAAAAATCTATTATATGTTAAAATGCAGTGGTATTAAGGTAACTTTTATATTAGTAAGTATTGTGGCTTAATATGGAAGAAGTGCAGTGAAGGTATCTGTTGTTTTGTAATCAACTACCTGTGATTTCTAAGATCTAAGGAGAATTGGAGTGGAGGAGTTAAAAGTTTAATCCAACTGTGAAGCTTTGATTTGCTAAAAAGACATTTTAGATCTGAATCTGAAAAGAATCAGGATTGCAGTCTGCTTTCCTTTATTCATCCTTGTTCTGTTGCCTAACAAAACCTGCGCATGCTAGCCTTGTGATGGATTTGACTGAAAAGCCTTTCTTTTACCAACATTTATAATGTATTTTCTCAGATGAAAATCTGCTATATGAAACATTATTATATAACAAAGCTTGACATCATCTTTCTAAAGTTTTTTTTTTAAATATGATTATGTACTTACAGAACAAGGAGGCTGAGGATTAAAAGAAGAAAATAGCAGTAATATTTTAGTTAGCTTGTTTATTAATCTTCCCCCCCTTTGGCTGCATTAGATTCTGCAGTGCTTTGCTCTATGAAGTCATCAATAAATTGTCAAATATATTTGGATCACATTCAATCTGCTGCTTTTTTTCTTTTCTCACCCCAAATGGAACTTCTTTAGGAGAAACTGAGTAGAGACTCTCAAAAGATTAGAACTATGTAATATCTAATATCTCAAATGATTAGGAATATCTAATATCCTTATGTTCAAACTACACTTAAGCTATTATAAGCCTCTTGGTTTGTGTATTTGAAATACCCCTTTTAAAAAACCAAAACAAAACAAAAACAAACAACCAACAAACAATAAAAACCCGGGATTATCACATGCTTCTGGAGAAGAAGTGGTAATTAGAAGATTATCTAGCTTGCTAAAATGTTCTGAACCTCAAAATAGGAAGACTGTATAAATAGATGTAAAGAAATAGCAAGTGTCCTAGCTGTTACTCAAAGGCTCCAAATCACTGCCCACTGTCAACATTAATTCCCTGAAAAATGAACCAGAAGGATTTCCTGACATTTAAAATGACTTCATAGCCTAGATAGCTTAGTGGTCAAGATACAAGGCTGATAGTTTTCCAACTAACAAAAGAGAGCCTCAGAAGAGTTTTATTTCGTGGAGGTAAACCTTTCTCTTATGAGATCAAGGTTTATGCAGGACAGTAGGGCAGTACAGAAGAAAAATAAGACAACTGCAGATGAATGAGGAGGGAAATTCTATAGCTATAAGATGCAAAAAAAGGCAGACCACTGGGGGGAAACTGGATCAGAAAATAGCAATAGAACAATGCAAGGACTGAACCCTGTTGTTAAAGCTGTAAGTTCTGTACATTTAGAAACATGCCTTTATTTTTCTATTGAAGTGTGACACACTACAATGGAGAATAAGTTAGTTGAAGGAACATTCCATTAGAGAAAT
Source organism: Brachypteracias leptosomus (assembly GCA_013401335.1). Classification (NCBI taxonomy): domain Eukaryota; kingdom Metazoa; phylum Chordata; class Aves; order Coraciiformes; family Brachypteraciidae; genus Brachypteracias; species Brachypteracias leptosomus. The sequence continues at coordinate 79,193 of VYZX01000042.1, forward strand.
ACCTACCACAACAGGTACAATTAGCTGGCCTTGTAGTACATAGACTTCCTTCCCTTAGTGGACAATCTAATTATCAGTTTCAAACTTCTTGTGATTGCGGCAGTGCTGTCCTTGCCTCTCTTCCCTCCCAAACTGTAATCAACCCATGTCATTAGCTGCTTAGTAATATATCATTTTATATTTGCTGCCCTTCCAGAGCTTTCCTAGAGCCTTCATTATTCACTCCCATATTCATCTCTCTGCTCTCCTGCCAAGTTCTCAGACTAATAGTATTCTTGTAATTAAGATTGTATCTGCCCATACATCTAACATTAGAAACAAATTCTCAGGTTCTATTTGTATTTCAGCATTTCATTGTTTAGAACATTTTCTCTGTCTCCCAATGAAAGTAATTTAAAAAAAAAAAAAGAAAGGAAGTTAAAAGGTAATGAAGAGTTAGGAAAGGATCATCATTAACTTTATATCTAAAGAGAAGCCAGAGGAGGAGAATGAGCTGGGAAAATTTGAAGTGACAGAATATTATTTCAATGAACGAATAAGGACAATAAGAAGCTGCTCTTAAAATAGTACAGAAGCACATAGAAACCTTTCAGCAGTCTCTCTGAGCTTCAAGGAATGGTAAAGATCAGAGAATAGAGACTGAAACAACCCTACAGGATAAGCACAAAAGCAAGAATACGAACTATGAAAAAACATACTTGGAAATCTTGAATCTTTTATTGGTTTACTAGCTCAATTCTGTAACCTGTTTATATTTACCAGGGATAGTATATAGTTGGAGAAAAGGATTACAAACCCTCAAATTACTTTTCTGGATTCCTGCAACTATTCTAACCTCTCTCCCTAATCAAATATATATAAATACATGAATAATAATCTTAGTATGCCAACTAGATCCCATATAGCGCAGCTTAAGTTATTGGAAGAGTATAAAAAAAAATTACTTGATTAAACCAAATTTCAATTCCAGCAAATGTAACTCCAAGGTTATAGACTTTGAGGAAAGTAAAGAAAGAAGAAAACTAAAGAGGAAAAGAAAAATCTGTTGATTGAAACACCTTGGCAATAGCTCAGACCTTCCTACAGAAAATCTTTACTATAGGAAAGCACTGTAGAAATCATTCAGCCTTGTACGTTGTGGGGAAAGTGATACAGCATGCCACAAGCTGCATAGGATAGTAAGGAACACATTGCAATCATCTTCCATCCCTGTAGCCTCCAGCGAAGACTGAGTGAAACTGGAGGGTTAAGCTAGAAAACTTTGACAATGCTTTTCATGGGTAAAGTACCTCTAGCTTTTCATAGACTAGTTTACTTACAGGAAGGAAGTTATAGAGAAATTAAGTAATTCTATTTTGGGGTGCTTCTATGCTGGGAAATCTAACTTGAGACACATTGGTGCTGAGTCTTTAGAAGCTCACGGGTTTCATTACATCCTAGAACCCCAGTAGCCCCAGGGATACCAAAAAAGAACTGCCAGCATGTGGGGGTTTTTGTGGGATTTTTTTGTGTTTGTTTGTTTGGAGGGGGGGGAAAGGAGAAGTTGGGGGTTTTTTGGTGATTATATGAAAAAAATTATGAAAAGTACTATAAGATATGCAAGTCCAACTTGGTAGGTCTGCAATGCACCTTAGTGTCTTGGTTTTACATATATATACATATATAAAAATTTAATAGCTCAGGGCAGAAAGTTAAGTTTTCTATACTTCTACTGTATAATGCAGACACATATATCCTAATTTCAGCTGAAAAAGAGAAATTCTAAGCAAATCTTGTAGAAAAATTAATCTTAAATGTGTCAATTAGCCAAAGTGTTGTGGAGCTAAATAAGAAGACATTCATTGAAAGAGAACTGTCAATCATTTGAGCAACCTTCTAAAACACTAGAGCTTGTCTATAAGAAACAATGAAGCAAATGAAGCCCAGTGCAAATAACAACTTGCCTATATTCATTGTGTGTCATCTCACACAAACTACTCTAGAAGGAAAGTATAGATATGTATAAGGTTTAAAGAGCTCGTATGATGCCATGTATACCATCTCAAGATGTTACACACTACATTAAAGGGAAAGATTTATATTTTAATGAATCAGTAGTTTCTGTTGCAAACTACTGTGCCTTAAAATCTTGTATTTATCTGAATAAGTGGAATTCAATTCATTTTATTCCCTCTACATGTTATCCACAACAGAACTAGTTGCAGTGGACAACAAATATTTAACATGCTATTTTATCAGAGGCTTGTCATGGGAAATAACTTAAAGTAATTTATTTAATCAGATTGCCATGATAGCCAATAACATTTCAACAGAAAGGTTGTTCTTTGGACTAACCAAAACTAAAGCTTTTGAGACCTTTGCGCTCTTTCCCCTCCTCTGCTGATGTGCCTTCAAAGTATGAGAGACAAAGAGTCTTTCTGAGGTTGTTTACTAAAGATAATTTGATAGAGTTNCATCAGCAAAGCAACCACACAGCCACTAGTTCACTCCTAACCCCTCTGGTGGGATGAGGAGGAGAAAATACAACAAAAAGCTTGAAGGTTGAGATACAGGACAGAGAGAGCTCAGTCATCAGTTAAGGTCATAGACAAAAGACAGACTTGACTTGGGGAAGCAAAATCAATTTTTTCAAAAAATGAAATATCTATAACGTAAATATATAATAAATAAAAATGTAAATAGTAAACATTACATTAAGGATTGGGTTTTTTCTCTATACATAATTATATTCCACAGCTAGTTAACTTTTGGTGATCTATGCTACTTTTCTTAAAAAAATTTGAGTTTTTTTCAAAAAAACCCAAAACAAACCAAGTGAAAAGTAGGCAAGAGCATTTAATGCCTCAAATTTTCAGCTCAAGTAGTTGCTTTAAGAACTGCAAATACAAAACCACTGTTTTAAACACATTTCAGAATAATTTGAAAATGGAATTTGTCAGGTAGTATAAAAATTTATTTCATATTAACTGTTTTACTGAACTTTAACTGTTTCATTGAAATCTTGCTGAACTAATTCCTGTATCAGTCTATTCAGAATAGAACTCCAGTATTAGAGGCACTATATGTATTTATAATAAAAATAGCTCCAACTAAAAGACTTTGTCTACTGAATAGTTATCCAGATAGAAACTTATTTTTCCTGTTTCTTAAGTAAAATTAATTGAAAAAAAATTAAGAAAATAAAAGTATCTTTCTTTTAAAATGAAAGATCTCCCATTTGCTCTTTCCCCAAAATCTATCTTTTGAATGCAAATTTTCAGGGGTAATACTTCTCNTTTTTGGTGATTATATGAAAAAAATTATGAAAAGTACTATAAGATATGCAAGTCCAACTTGGTAGGTCTGCAATGCACCTTAGTGTCTTGGTTTTACATATATATACATATATAAAAATTTAATAGCTCAGGGCAGAAAGTTAAGTTTTCTATACTTCTACTGTATAATGCAGACACATATATCCTAATTTCAGCTGAAAAAGAGAAATTCTAAGCAAATCTTGTAGAAAAATTAATCTTAAATGTGTCAATTAGCCAAAGTGTTGTGGAGCTAAATAAGAAGACATTCATTGAAAGAGAACTGTCAATCATTTGAGCAACCTTCTAAAACACTAGAGCTTGTCTATAAGAAACAATGAAGCAAATGAAGCCCAGTGCAAATAACAACTTGCCTATATTCATTGTGTGTCATCTCACACAAACTACTCTAGAAGGAAAGTATAGATATGTATAAGGTTTAAAGAGCTCGTATGATGCCATGTATACCATCTCAAGATGTTACACACTACATTAAAGGGAAAGATTTATATTTTAATGAATCAGTAGTTTCTGTTGCAAACTACTGTGCCTTAAAATCTTGTATTTATCTGAATAAGTGGAATTCAATTCATTTTATTCCCTCTACATGTTATCCACAACAGAACTAGTTGCAGTGGACAACAAATATTTAACATGCTATTTTATCAGAGGCTTGTCATGGGAAATAACTTAAAGTAATTTATTTAATCAGATTGCCATGATAGCCAATAACATTTCAACAGAAAGGTTGTTCTTTGGACTAACCAAAACTAAAGCTTTTGAGACCTTTGCGCTCTTTCCCCTCCTCTGCTGATGTGCCTTCAAAGTATGAGAGACAAAGAGTCTTTCTGAGGTTGTTTACTAAAGATAATTTGATAGAGTTCTGAGCTCTACTGAGCTCATGTGTCTTGAATATTAAATAATATGACCAAATAACTCTGGGAATAGAGTCCTTAGTTGTTGGGCCACAGAGAGTTGATCTTTTAAAGGTCCCAATTCTCCATCTACCTATTGTGACTTAGTAAGTATATATTCCTGCTGTTTTATCCTAATCACATGTCTGACCACTCTGGACATGACAGTAAGTGTTATTTTTAAATATGTAAGGTGTGTTTCCTTTAATAAGTGTATTTTACTGTAGCTATGGTACAGAACATTTTCCCTAATATTTAAGTATGGACTTTATTTTAGTTTCTACTTGCATTAAAAGCTTTTTTAAAAAAATAGTCAGTGACAACACGGTTAAAGAGAAAAAAATTGGGGAATTATTTAAAATTATATCCACACTTAAAATTAGGAGTTTCCTGTTACAGTCATCATCAGCTTTCAGGACAAAAGATGTAACAAAATACTCTTATGGAAGGTTCCCTGACTTGAATGAATACAAAATACATTCTGATCTTGCCTGACCCCATGTGCTCTAAATACCTTTTGTGACTTGAGCCCACCCAGCCATCAGCAAAGCAACCACACAGCCACTAGTTCACTCCTAACCCCTCTGGTGGGATGAGGAGGAGAAAATACAACAAAAAGCTTGAAGGTTGAGATACAGGACAGAGAGAGCTCAGTCATCAGTTAAGGTCATAGACAAAAGACAGACTTGACTTGGGGAAGCAAAATCAATTTTTTCAAAAAATGAAATATCTATAACGTAAATATATAATAAATAAAAATGTAAATAGTAAACATTACATTAAGGATTGGGTTTTTTCTCTATACATAATTATATTCCACAGCTAGTTAACTTTTGGTGATCTATGCTACTTTTCTTAAAAAAATTTGAGTTTTTTTCAAAAAAACCCAAAACAAACCAAGTGAAAAGTAGGCAAGAGCATTTAATGCCTCAAATTTTCAGCTCAAGTAGTTGCTTTAAGAACTGCAAATACAAAACCACTGTTTTAAACACATTTCAGAATAATTTGAAAATGGAATTTGTCAGGTAGTATAAAAATTTATTTCATATTAACTGTTTTACTGAACTTTAACTGTTTCATTGAAATCTTGCTGAACTAATTCCTGTATCAGTCTATTCAGAATAGAACTCCAGTATTAGAGGCACTATATGTATTTATAATAAAAATAGCTCCAACTAAAAGACTTTGTCTACTGAATAGTTATCCAGATAGAAACTTATTTTTCCTGTTTCTTAAGTAAAATTAATTGAAAAAAAATTAAGAAAATAAAAGTATCTTTCTTTTAAAATGAAAGATCTCCCATTTGCTCTTTCCCCAAAATCTATCTTTTGAATGCAAATTTTCAGGGGTAATACTTCTCTTCAAATTGAAAAAACCTCTTTTTTTCTTAATATTTTAGGCATTTGAAGTTCTTAAGAAATTTTTTTTTTCTAGTCAAACATTGTAATCAGAGTGACAGATTTTTCAAAAAATTTCCTACCTGAAACTTTCCCCAGCCTTTGTGGTTCACTTTCCACATTCTTTTTCAAACACAGGAAAGAAGAAGAAAGCAAAAGCTGTTGCTGGCAAAAATTAGAGGGTCAAAAAAAGAGCAAGTTCAGCAAGTTAATTTCTGACTTATGAAGTGAAAAAAAATTTGATGTGCTCTGCAATTTCTACATAATTTCCCCCCCACCGAAACTAATTCCTTCTGTCAATACATAATATGGAATCATAGAATCATAGAATTGCTCAAGCTGGAAAAGACCTTTAAGATTGAGTCCAATCTCAACCTAACCTTTCTACCCTGACTCTAACAACCCACCACTAAATCATGTCCCCAGGCACCACCTCCAGATGATTTTTAAACACATTCATGAATGGTGACTCAACCACCCCCCTGGGGAGCCTGTTTCAGTGCTTAACAATCTTTTCTGTAAAGAAATTTTTCTTAATATCCAACCTAAACCTCCCTTGGCGCAACTTGAGGTCATTTCCCCTTGTCCTGTCATCTGTCATCAATGAGAAGAGACCAATCCCGCTCTCACCACAACCACCTTTTAGGTATTCGTAGAGTTCAATAAGGTCTCCCCTCAGCCTCCTATATCCATTTCAAATAATTACTTTCCCAAGATTGTTCTGCATATTTTTTTTATTTCCTAGGAACTTTATTTCTGGAAAGTCTACAAGATGTCTTTGTTGGTTTGCTGAAATCATAGAATCATAGANAACATGTCCAGAGGAGTCTTTAAAGTCTCCAGAGGATACTCCACAGCCTCTCACAGAATCACCAAATTGCTATGGTTGGAATGGATCTATAAGGTCATCAAGTCCAACCATAATCTATCTCTACCAGACCCACTTCTATACCATATCCTTGAGCACCCTATCTAGACGACTTTTAAATACATCCAGGGATGACGATTCATCCACCTTCCTGGGCAGCCTCTTCCGGTCCTTGACAACCCTTTCAGTGTAAAAGTTTTTCCTAATGTCTAACCTAAACCTCCCCTGTCATAACTTAACGCCATTTCCTCTTGTCCTGTCAGATGCAGTTTGTAAGAAGAGACCAATGCCCTCTTCCCTACAATCTCCTTTTAGGTAGTTGTAGATAGCAATAAGGTCACCTCTTTTCTTCAGACTAAACAACCCCAGTTCCCTCAGCCGCTCCTCATAAGACTTATTCTCAAGGCCCTTCACCAGCTTTGTTGCCCTTCTCCCTTCTCCTTGCACCCTCTCCAGCACCTCAAGGTCTTTGTTGTACTGTGGTGCTCAAAACTGAACACAGTGCTCAAGATGTGGCCTCACCAGCGTCGAGTACAGTGAGGCAATTACTTCTCTAGTCCTACTGAGCACACTATTCCTGATACAAGCCAGGATGCTATTGGCCTTCTTGGCCACCTGGGCACACTGCTGGCTTGTGTTCAGCTGGGTGTCATTCAACACCCCCAGGTCCCTTTCTGCTGAGCAGCTTTCTAGCCACTCCTCCCCAAGTCTATTGCTTTGCATGTGGTTGTTGTGGCCCAAGCGCAGGACTCAGCACTTGGCCTTGTTAAAGCTCATACGACTAACCAAAGCTCATCGGTCCAGCCTGTCCAGGTCCCTCTGAAGGGCCTCCCTATCCTCAAGCAGGTCAACACTCCCACCTAACTTGGTATCATCTGCAAACTTACTGAGGATGCTCTCAATCTCCTCATCAAGATCATTGATAAAGATGTTAAACAAGAGTGGCTGAGCATTGAGCCCCAGGGAACACAACTTGTGCCCAACCATCAACTGGATTTAACTCCATTCATTATCCCTCTCTGGACCCAGACATCCAGCCAGTGTATGACCTAGTGGAGTGTACACCCATCCAGGCCTAGGGCAGCCAGTTTTTTTTATGAGAATGCTGTGGGAAACAGTATCAAAGGCTTTACTGAAGTCCAGATAAACAACATCCACTGCCTTTCCCTCACCCACCAAGCAAGTCACCTTGGTAGACCTTGGAAGGTCACTCTCTGGGAAGCCTGTTCCAGTGCTCCATCACCCTAACAGTAAAGAAATTTTTCCTCATGTTGAGGTGGAACTTCCTGTGTTCCAGTTTGCACCTGTTGCCCCTTGTACTGAAAAAAACCTGGTCCCATCTTCCTGACGCTCACCCTTCAGATATTTATAAACATTAACCAGATTCTCTCTCAGCCTTCTTTTCTCCAGGCTAAACATCCCCAGATCTCTCAGCCTTCCCTCATAACAGAGGTGCTCCAGTCCCTTAATCATCCTCTGTTGCACTCTGTCCAGTATTTTGCTCTCTCTCTTGAACTGGGGACCTCAGAACTGGACACAATATTCCAGATGTGGCCTTACCAGGGCAGAATAGAGAGGGAAGAGAACCTACCTTGACCTGCTGGTCCCACTTTTCTTAATGGAACTCAGTATGCCATTGGCCTTCTTAGCCACAAAGGCACATTGTTGCCTCATGGTCAAGTTACTGTCCATCAGGACTTCAAGGTCCTTCTCGGCAGAGCTGCTTTTCATCACATCAACCTCTAACCTGGAGTTGTTGTGCATGGAGTTATTCCTCCACAGGTGCAGGACATTACACTTGCCCTTATTGAATTTCATGAGGTTCCTCTCCACCAGTCTGTTCAGATCTTGCTGAATGGCAGCACAGCCTATTGACTTATGCAATACTCAAGTCAACATTACTTCAGTTCTTCTAGATCATGATGGCTGAATTCTGCTATCATAACATACTGGATACCGCACATTTTCTGCCACAATAACTTGGGCTACCATTTCCTACACTTGCCTTTAAAGTTCATTGGCTATGTAGGCCACACATCATGCAACTGATGTGCTTAGCACCATTCCTCAGCAACAACAGTCATGGGATACTTTAAAGACTGACTGAAACACAGTTAAAGAAATAGTGATGGAATAACTACTTCTTTAAAATTAATTTATCCCACAGTGGTTTTTGTAGCCTATTTTTAGGTCACATCTCAAAACTAATGTGCTTAAATATAGATTTAGGGGAAATGAGTTTGCCTCGTTATTCACAGAAAAAATGTTCTGCTGTAAAAATTATGATGCAGCACAACTGAAAGAAAAAGAAAAAAAACAACCAACCAACCAAAATCTTAAATCAGGGAGAACTCAGAAATGCTTATGCTTGATACCTTAAAAGTACATTGAGTATATTTGCTATATTCATATTTTGAAACAAGACAATGAAGGAAAGGCAGCAACTTTACTATAGGCTTGACTGTCATTATGTCAGAAGGTACAAAGCAGGCAACTTACTAATATGCATTGGGGAATGAAATATACACTGTATGGAAATTTTTGCAGAGGAAAAATGTAACTTATTGTGATTAGCCAAAATTCCTAAAGTTCTAAAGTAATGTGTATGTTATCTAGGATATCAAATACCTCTGTTTTACATACTTTGTTTGTAAGAACTACTCTGGGATATCAAAGCATAAAGTAGAATGTGGTTTGTAAATATTTACCAGAATTTCAGAAATTCGCAACATTTGAACAGCCCCAACTCATCCTTCAGCAAATAGTTGGTTGAAACAATATAACTGTGTCAATAACATCTGAGGAATAAAGAGAAAAAAATGGGTATTTCAATAAAGAATATTAGAAGACTTCCACATTTTTCCTACCACAAATCCCACATTCTTCTTTAGACAGATAAATGCTCTCAATTTACCTACTGGCCAAGAACCATCTGTTCACACCTTCTGCTCCCTCCTCTGCTCCTTCTTCCCCCCTCACCCTTTTCTTTTAAAACAAAAAAAATTTATCTTCAACCAAATGTCTTTAGGACATCTTTATGTAATTAACATTAGCTGAGAGTTGAGGAAAAAATGCTATTTATTTCACAACTGTCAAGGCATGAGCAATAGACACCCTTAAATGACCAAACTTAGTTCTTGGATAATTTTAAAGTGAGTCTATTATGTACACGATTAAAGTTCATGATCTGGCACAAGCAGACACATGGTCCAGCTGTATGTGGCAGCTAACTCTTATAATACTGTTCCAGAAATCTTTATTGTCTCAAGAATTAATATCTGTTGAGCCTCAACCAAGAAGTCTAGTTTCTACCATTTCTTCCTTTAGCTAAAGGAGTGAGCAAGTCACGCTCTCCCTTGAATGACACTGGAGGTTATTCACCAAAAAGGGAAATAAATCATGGAAACTTTATTCTTTCTAAAGTTTAAATTCTGTCTAAAAGTCCTGCTTCTTTCTGTCACACGTCTAGAGTACAATCTAAAGAATCTGTGTCTGTTCACTATGTAAGAAGTGAAAAAATGAAGAGTTATTGTCCTCATTCACAAGGAAAGCTAGCCTGTCCATTCCTATAGTATTTAGGGTGCATCATTTGTTCATTCCTATAGTATTTAGGGTGCATCATCTATGTCATTTCCCATTTTAGTGGGCATCAGTAGGAATGCCTATGCTAGACTGATAAATCACTGATAAAGTTATCCAGACAGCTACAACTGAATTTCTAAAATCTTCTGTGTCTGCTACATAAAAATAAGGGACTTGGTATAGCATTTATTAGTAATGATATGTCCTTCAAGTTACATGGGATATTAGCTTGCTTGAATGCTTCTAGTTCAATCAAAAGAAGAAAGCCACAGGAAACAAAAGTCAGAAGAATATGATCTTGATAAACCAGAAATCTACTAATTTTGAAATTTCAGGTTATTTTCTTACATTTTTCTCTTCTCAAGCCACGCTAACCATGACAAGAATGTTGATATTAATGTGTGCCTATGTATATTTATTAATATTTTAGCAGATAAAATACAAAGTCATTGACAGATATTCTACAAAACAAAGTTTTGTCTGAATATTGAGAAAATGGAAATTTATGAGACATGCATTTCAAATGTCAGATTATGAGTATACTCATGGAAGACCTGATTTTAGAAGATATAATGCAACCAGACAGTAAACAGTTAGGTGCTGCATGCTCACTGATAGCACATGCAAAGCCAATTACAAGAATCATATCAAGAATCACCCACAGAAACTCAGAAACTGAAGTATATTCACAAAAATGTTTGTCAAATCATTCTGAGTAAACACAATAATTAAAAATAAAGTTTCCAAAACTATTTCGACAGAGGGAGAGGCATGTATGTGTGGAAACAAAAGTCATCTGAGGAATTATTTGTTATGTCTTTGTTTTTAATGTAATAAACTTGATTCTAACTTGTGTATTTTGAAGACTATTTCTGTAACTATAGCATTAAAGTAGCTAAAGAAAACAAATATGGAATGAATAGAGCAGATGAATGCTTTTTCGAAAGGGGATAAACAGTTGAGATTTCAGATCATGGATGTAATGGACATGAGACATAGCGTAAGGTGTGGTTTGTTGCAGCACTTGATAAATATTGTCATGCAGAAGTCTACCGAAGGAAAAAGTGAAACATCTCTCCAAAAGTCAAAATTACATTGCTGTCAAAATTATCACTTCCATCAAAGGAAGGTACAAGAACAACAAAAAAAATCCCGTCCGAAACCTAGAGGTGCTTAATAGTAAGCATTCCCTTATTTCTTGTAAGTTCTTGTAAGGTCTCTAGACCTTCTTGGTGAAATTCCCCAACAGGCAGTTGTCGTGCTTTGGTAGTTCAATGGAAAAAAACAGAGCACTGCAGAAAGTTCTCAGATGCCAGGGAAAAACTAGCCCTCAGTAGGAAGATGCAACACAGAAATCAGTTGTTCAGTTGAAAGGTTGGAGATACTCAGTTACTGTCCTCTTAAACATCAGAGATAGCCAGATTCTTTCACTTCATGTACATAATTAATATTAATCTTCAGTTAAAGTTGATAAAGGAAAAAAATGTTAACAAAAAGTGAAAAAAAAAAAATTTCTTCCCGTTTTTTTTGAGTGCAGAGAGGGACATATGTATTTCCCCACAAGGGAAATCCTACAATGATTCTGAATGATGCATTAGCTAAGAGTTATTAGCAAAGTTCAGCCTACATCATAACATTGGTTTTATATTAGGGAGAAAAAAAGAAAAAGAAAAAGATAAATCCTACTACTGATTTTACCTTTTAAAGCCTGATTCAAAATATATAAAAGACTAAAGATATAATTTTATATGCATTGAGTGAATTGGGGGGTGGAGGGATACATTGTTATTTGGTTGGCTGATTCTTTTTTATTGTCTGTATTGTGCTGTGGTGTTGTTTTTTTTCAATTATAAGGATCTGTATTAAAATAAGTAACATAGTTTATCAGGTCAGGGTTTATTCTTGGTATGAAAGTATCACTTTACTGGTGAGAGAAAGGGAAGGGAAGGAAAAAAAAAAATCAGCTCTACCCTAAGAATTCCCTAAGTAACACTAAGTAGTTCATGGTTTTATCTTGTGTTTAACGCTTACCCTATATTTTTGTATAGTTTATTTATTTCACTATTAGAATTTACTAAGTAGGGAT
>VYZX01000042.1:100092-126233 GCA_013401335.1 Brachypteracias leptosomus
ACCTTCTACGTACCTCCTTTCTATATAGGAGCTCAGTCAGAAGTTACTTGTTCATCCTTGCAGGCCTTCTGCTACATGTGCACACTGGAATCAACCATGGTTATGGTTTGTGGGGGTTGTCCTAGAAGATTAGCCAGGTCTTCTCTGCTTCTTGGCTCTCCAGAACCCTGCCAGAGCCCTGAAAAAGCTGAATCCTGTTCCACCAAAGTCCAGGGCTGTGATTCTACTATTTGTTTGTCAACTCTTCTCAGAAAGTTTCACAGTCTCTGCTGTCAAGGTAGCCTTCGTATCTTTGACCAGCTCTTCCTTGTTTGTGATTAACATATCCAACACAGTATCTCCCCTTCTTGTCTCAGTGATCATCCACCTACAGAAAGTGTCTTCAACATGCTCTTGAAGCCTGCTGGATTGCTANAGTAATTATTCAGAGGACAATGCTCCCAGAAATTAAAAATCACAAATAATCACTTCTACTTGAAATATTTAAGACAGAAAATGCAAACTACATTAGCAGAAAACTTGAAGCCACTCATGANCCTTGCCTGCTCCCAGGGCATTGTGCCTGTTCCATAACCGCATCTCTGCACACAGAGAAGGAGCCTTCTTCCTGCTGCTAGAAGCCATACATTTCCAGCCTTCCTCATCGTGATAGCCCATCCACTCATTCTTTGAGCACAGTCACTAACTGTCTTTCCTTCCATTCACCACAGAGCTTAATCTCTTGTTTCTGCAATGTCTCACTAAAGACATCATCAATACTCTGTTCATCTGCCCTGGTACTATGCAGTCTGCTAATTTCCTCTCACAGCTCCTTCACCTGGTGATTCAATGTTTCAATGACAGCCCACCTCAGAAGGGTAAGGCATCAACCCTAGGTAGAGGCACCAGGCATTACATGCAACTGAGGGCTGCATAATTCCCCCAGAGCTCCCTCTGGGTCAAGGCCTCAGCTGTCCCCAAAACAACTGATGATGAAGACTGTGCCATGTAGCAAGCTGACATCATAGATGAACAAGCTTAAGGAGTTTTCAGTAGAGTTTCTATACCTCTTTGCAATAACAGTTGTAGCAGCAGCCAATTGGAAAGAAGTGTAGGCACCTTCAAATCCAGGAACTGCCAACACAAGTAGAGCTGTGTCAGAGCTGATGAAAGCAAAAACCTCCAGAAGCCAACCCTCACCTAAAGCAGCAAGCTGCCAGAAATTCCCTCAGGGAACATGATCCCTGTAGAAGAAGCATATGGAAGAAATTCCCTGAAGGAGCAGCCTGGAAACTGCTGTGACAACCGTTATATCTCTGCTAGCTGATTCTCTTGGTTGTACTCAAGCACAGGACCAGTAAGAACTAGTTATTAGTACACAGGCATTGTGAATGTATTAAAAGATGAGAAGCTTTCTGAGAACCAGTTCACAATCAAATCTTGTATGGTGGAAAGGGAAAGATTTTCTTAAAGATCTGAAGGGACTTTCTTACAACCTAGAGAGCTGTCAACTAGAAGTAAAATTTCCTTTGAGAAAAAGGTGTAGGCAAAGCTATAGGCAGTCTTGAGAGCTGTCACATCCAGACCACTGAAGCCTTGAGAACTTGTTGCATCACTTACAAGAAAACCCTCTACCAGTCCCACTACTAGAAAATTCCAAAAGTCCTTGGGAATGATTATTGCAGCATCCATGCACGCAACCCAGTCAGATTTTTTTATCTATAACAACTAGCTTTGCCAGCACGTGTAGGTAGTGTAGTGTAGTGAACATACACAGAAATAAACTGCCTACTATTCTACATGTAGAAACAGAAAAACAAGTCCTGACAATGAGACATCAAAATTATTTTTGTTTCAAGAAGTTTTATTTCAACTCTGTCATGTTTTTGTGAGCTGCATGCCTATTAGCAGTTAGAAAACATTAGGTACACTCCTGGAGTGAATCTGCTGTCACGACTTCATCTGAAAGAAACCAGATTCATGCCCTTGGAGTCTGTTCCATGACATGAACTTTTTGCAGTAGATAGGAGATTTGTTTCAAAAAAATTCAAAGTCAAATGCTCATATAGATACACTCATATTCTAAGAAATGCAAAAGATTATTCAGCTCTCAAACCACCCAGCTCTATAACCTTTTCATTGTTTGGACTCCCTGGATGATGATATTGGTCTTTACCAACAATATGTAGTTTCTAGGGAAATTCTTTGTCCTTCCCAGGCTGGCTTCAGACTTTTTATATAATACTGTTATGGTTTGTTAGCTCAGCTCTGTTCATGAGCTGAAGCAGACTGGCTACCAGTGCGACCTTGGAGCAAAAAACCCAGACATCCATGTAGGATATTGCTGAATGTGGCATACATAATGTGTTCTGGATAACACTGAGCTTGCCATCAATCATTCCTTTTGAAATAGTCCCAAAAATTAATGATAAGCAACTTTTTGCTCCCTAAGGACGTCATCCTAATGACAAACAAGATGTTTCAGGGTCCAGTGTTATCACAACTCTTAATTCCATATGCACATGTAAAGTTTGGAAGCTAAGATACATGGCTTGCAGCATAGCTCCTTATACATTTCCAGCCACTAAGGACGCCAGTGAGCATATCAGACAGACTGGGTCAGATGAAAACTGAGAGTGAAATCCAGGAGAAATGCAAGATATAATACTGTTTATTTTTAAAAGCTGGTGAAGTTTCTTGCCTGAAACTTAGACTTGCCACTCAATCCTCTTAATAAAGAACAGGCATCTAAGAACAATTGTGTTCTACTATTAAGACTGTTTTCTGCCTGAGACTTCACAAGAAATTAACAAATCATATGCTGTCAATATACAATTCCAGATATCTCTTACATAAATCTAATCAAACTAAGAAAATAAATGAAATTATTGAAACCAGTAGACTTTGTAGCATACTACATTTTCTTTTAACTATAAACAACCTTTCAAATTTACTGCAGCCTATATGTTGCCTAACTGTATATTTGTTAGCGGAAAGTATTTTTAAACCACAGAACTTTTCCCTTTTAAAATCCCGACTATTTTAACTCTTCAGGAAAAGAAGTAAATTCTACCACTATATAGGTTCCTAGTATCCGTCAAATCCATTTTAAAGATTTTAATTATGATGCATGGACTGTATTAATTCTAAGAACTCCTTCTCTTTCCTTTGTCATCCAGCTTATTTGAGATGATAAACTGGTACTCTGTGTTGTTACAATGCTCCTGGTTTAGAAATAGCTTGTATTTTCAACCCTCGAACAGAACTTAGATAGCATGATGACACATGCAATATAAATATTGCATGCACAAATGACAGATGCCAGATCTTGATGTATATTTTCTATGAAAGATATGTTATGCTGTTCCTTTCCAGATAATATATCACTATAGCCAATGAGTCCTTGTCAAATCAGTTTTTTAAAAACAATAGCAGAAAGGTCTTGATTTAATGGAATAATCTCATTCAAATATGGGAGATCTTCTTTATCTTGTTTCTCACCCACCCCACAGAAAACTTTGTCTTTAAATCCCCCATCAATGGCTAACTTCCCATGACCTGCCCAGACACCACAAATCCCACTTAATATAACTCCATTTCAGAGAATCTTTTCAAGAAAATCTTTTTCAATTCTTGTAAACTTTAGCAGTTTGTAGTTTAAATATTATGATGGAAAGGGACAAATGCAGAGACCAGATTATAAAAACATTGTTGTTGTTATTTGTAGGCGCAGAATAGCAGAAGAGTCTAGAGGATAACTGAGCAGCTTTTAAATATTAACACCAACTAAGGAGTTTCAACTGTTTCCAAGGATTTTTCTAGTTGTTTGTTTGGGTTTTTTTCTGTTGTTTAAAGTCTCACATTGCGGTTTTGTTTTTCCCTTGACACCGCACCATAATATTGCCTCTTTGAAAATTGCAGGCAAAGTGAGACAGATGTCTTGAATGTGTAAGTACCAAGGGAATTGTTTATAAAGAAGCTATGGCCATGTGTAGCTCTCAGGACTGTCTCCTCTATTGTGGGAGATCTGATAATATTTTGCATAACAAGTACAGAAAAACAGATACAAACTACTACAGCTGTCCAGACCCATTTGAGAAAAACGTTGAGAGAGAAAGCTATAACAGTACTTGTGAATCAGCAGGTCTGCTACATATCACAAACTACTCACCATTTTCCAGACTACAACATCTTTCTGTGCTACTCTAACATTAAAAATAAGGTATTATAAATGGTAAAGAAGGACATCTGTTTCTATATAATTTTCCTTTATCAAATACTAAGCCCCCTTTTTTTTCCCCCTCTTTTTCATTTTATTGGAAGAAGGTTGGTTTTCCTTTCTTTCTTTTGACAGAGAATGCCAGAACTTATGAATAAAATAATTTTTTTTTGTTAAACAGAACTTTATTGTACACTTTTAATTGCATTCAAAAAGCTTTTCTTTGCTTTTTTGGATACATGATAAGTTTGAGCATATTGTTTGTAAGGTAATCAAATATAATCAAATATGTGGTTATTATCTGTAAGGCAATGAAGGAGGAAGAATGTATTACTGTGTTCTTAATCATTGTGGAGTTCAGATGGTATCATCAATGAAAGAAGCCTAGCTCGAGTGGTTCTGTAATAATATCTGAACCATAGTATCGATTTGTAACGTGTTATCTACCACTTTGCTCACTATGATTCATACAGGTAAGAAAAAAATCAGTTTCTTTTAGAAAAGTTTTGAATTTCAAAAATATATGTTTTGAAAACTTTTTTTTTTCTGAAGTATGGACCTAGAATAAATCTTTATAGCAGTGGAGTAGCAAGTTACATTGTGTCAAAATGCATGTATTGACTTTATCTCATTAAGATGGAAAATAGTTATTTTGTTCTATTAAGTCAACTAACAAGGCTACAGCTAAAGCTAGTTGTTACCACTGTTAACATTGTCACCTTCAAGTGTTCACAAATTTTAAGTTTCTTTACGGGAAGAAAACAGGTAAGATTTAGAAACATGGTGTCAACCATTCAACTGCAGTCTCTTCATCATTTATGTGATAACGACCATGATACCATATTTTATTCAACTCAGGAATCAAAACTGATTCACAGTTCAAAAGACAAAAAAACTTCCCTAAAAAGTAGGTATTCAAATTTGTCCTTGATGGCAAGAGAGGTTCCAAAGAAATTGTGTGGAAGAAACATGAGGAGTCAATATGTGGACCATGAAAGCAAAAATTCTGCACCAGTTTAAACATGGTATTGACTTGAAAGTAGTCAGCTAAGAATTCTTTAATTAGTTATGTATGAATTACTAAGATGCAAGGAATAGAACAATTTGGTCAGACACTTTATATATTTTGGTTGATGTATTAATCTGCTCAGAAAAAAACTTTTGAAAATGAAGTACACAAACCAGCAGGTGAGCAGTGGGATGATGAGACTGGCCTTGTGAGAGAAAACTGAAAACAAGTGAAACATAAGAAGACGAATAGGGAAGAAGGCTAGGAAACAGGAAGGTAATGATATATGATATGATATGATATGATATGATATGATATGATATGATATGATATGATATATTGAAGACAAAGGATCAAAATATGCTGATTAATACTAAGAAGAAGGTTGAGAGGCTTACTGAGACACAACCTCAGTCTGAAAATACATAGTTTGGTATTTGGAGTCACCCTCCCAAGTTTTTTAAATTCAGGTCCACTGATACCAGTTTGAAATTCGTCTGAGAGGAAGAATACTCTTCCACTCTTTGTCTTCAGGCAATTCTTTGTTTTCTTTATGCTGTGAAAGATTGACATGATTGATAAAAGCATTGTTCATTTTTCAATCATACATTAACACCAATGACCTAACATGTCTACTTTGAAGAACTATTTTGTGCTCCTTTGTGCTATATCTGTAGGTTTTGTTGTGGGTTGTCACTATAGCACACATACATTCTGTACAGCACTCTGCCTGCCTCACCCTGCTGTTATCTGGCTGACAACTTGATCATAAAACATCAACAGAAAAGATGTAGTTGCATATTTTTGGCTCCCCAAACAGACCACATTATGTTAGGCTGCAAAATAATTACATGACATTCTTTGCTTTCCAAATTCAGGATTATCTGGCCTGTGGCAACGGCACTAACACTACATCTGCTGGTGATATGCATGACCGCAAGAACAGAGGCTGATTTGCAGTCTCAGAAGCTATCAAAACTAGCAGCACTGAAAACAATAATTATATTAATTGGTCAATGCCTCTACAGCACAATCTTTAGCTTTGCTTTAGCATTTAATAACTTCTCTTGTACTTCATTATGTCAAATACTAAGAAAAGTCAGAAAGTACTTCTCAGTCTCTTGGCTTCACAGTAGGCACACTCAGGAGCAATCTGAGTTGATCAAAAGTTTTCAAATGGAATACTTTCTTGTCAGAAGGCATAACTTCACCAAAATAAAAACATTTTGGACAAATGCACTGATTCTGACAAATTTAATTCAGCAAAAGCATACTTGTCTTTTGGTAACATTATGAAGCATTTAGACTTTTGTTTGAATATAATTTTAAACCAGGAGCATCTCTTTTGCAGAAAATATATATTAAAATTATTAATTTTTTAAAAATATTTTTGTTGAAAGGGAATATTTGTGTTGAATTAGCATTATCTTTTCCAAGAATCATAATGAAACAAGTTTAGAAACCACAGAATTTTCCATTCCATAGTCTTCCAATTTCTGACATACTCTTGCACATATGAGGTAAAAAGATATATCACCCCACTATTCAGAAACAGATAAATAGTTCTGTAAAGGACTTTCAAAATGCTTTTCTCCAGAAAAGTGGTGACGTTTACAAGCTAATGTTTCTACTAAACACTTCCTAGAACTCAGAGCAGATCCTAAAGTGTTATAAATCAGAAAAGTCCACTGTGACCACAGCAGGCAGTTTTTAATGCAATCAATCATCATGAATACTCAGGCTTTTCAGGTGCACTTGGTGATGGACACTTAGAGCATGTTTTATAAAGTTAGCATTTGAAGAACATACCATTTCAGTGCAGTTTGCAGTTCTGTTCTGTAGTGTGAATTTTTGGCAAGTCATTTAATCATCATCTGTCTGGTCTCCTTCTGTAAAATTGAAATAATGTTTTGCAACTTTCATTCAATCTGGAATCAGGCCTTACTCCTGTAATATTCAGATGTCAGTAGACTGTGCAGAGCAAATTGGAAACAGCAACTTGAACATATAGTTAAGGGAGACATTAGTTCTTCAGAGTGGAAAATATCTTCTAGTATATGTCTATGGAGATCCTATTAGAAAGAATTTCTTTTTCAGTTCAATAGAATATGTTAAAATATAAATGAAAAGAAATAACTTCCTACTTTAAATATTGGGCAACTCTACCGTAGTTCTTGTACACTGAGATTATGTATCTCAAGATGTTAATTGGTAGCCTCTTCATAATTTAGAATTTTTAACTAACTATATACTTAACTATATCCTCCATTATTTAAACTTTGGATAGTGGGAAAGTTCATATCTCCACACCCTCTGCAATAAGCTAGTTTTTGTAACTTTTTTTTATTTTTAAGTCTGCAAATTAAAATAGTCAGTGATGGTACAGAGGCTGCATTTCAAATCCAAGCCTCATACACCCAGGCTTATTTTTTAAGATGGCTTTTCATGTATCTACAAGAGCTAGTCCATGAACCCTTGAAGATTGTAAAGTGAGAGTTATTGACTTAGAAGAATGAATTAGATTTCAACTGAAACATGTAAGGAAAAACACCTTTATGAATTCAATACTTAACAAATTCCTCTATATTGAAGGATTTCTTTATAAAAAGCAAGGTTGGCAAAACCTTCAGTGGAATACATGAGAAGTGTTAGAAAAAGACAGTTACTGATTTGCAATTGTAGCCTATATGGCTTGGAAGAGAGGACAGGCAACCTGGGAAGTTGACCAAGTAGCCAGGGATCAGGTTAGGAAAGCTAAAGCCCTGTTGGAATTAAATCTGTCTAGGGACATCAAGGGCAACAAGAAAGGTTTCTATAGACATGTCAGCAACAAAAGGAAGAATAGGGAAAATGTAAGACCACTCCGGAAGGAAACAGGGGAGCTGGTCGTGCAAGATGTTGAAAAGACTGGTGCTCAATGACCTTATTGCCTCAGTCTTTACTGGTAAGGGCTCCAGCCACACTGCCCCAGTTGCAGAGAGGATAGGCAGACATTGGTGTACTGAAGAACCCCCCCCACTGTAAGTGATGACCAGGTTTAGAACCATCTAAAGGACCTGAAGGTGCACAAGTCCATGGGACCTGACAAGATCCGTCCACAGGTCCTGAAAGAACTGGCAGATGAAGTCACTAAGCAACTTTCCACTATATTCGAGAAATTGTGGCAGTCTGGTGAGGTTCCTGCTGACTGGAAAAGAGGAAACATAACCCCCATCTTCAAAAAGGGGAAAAAGGAAGATCTGGGGAACTATAGGCCCATCAGTCTCTCCTCTGTGCCTGGCAAGATAATGCAGCAGATCCTCCTGGAAAAGCTGCTAGGGCATATGGTTGTAGAGGAGGTGATTGGTGGCAGCCAACATGGCTTCACCAAAGGCAAATCATGTCTGGAAAACTTGGTGGCCTTCTACAATGGTGTTACAATGCCAGTGGATAAAGGAAGTGCAACTGATGTCATCTACCTGGACTTGTGCAAAGCATTTGACACTGTCCCGCACGACATCTTGGTTTCTAAATTGGAAGGATATGGGTTTGATGGATGGATCACTCGATGAATAAGGAATCGGCTAGAGGGTTGCACTCAAAGAGTTGCAATCAACAGCTCAATGTCCAAGTGGAGACAGTGACGAGTGGTGTCCTGCAGGGATCAGTACTGGGACCAGTGTTGTTTAACATCTTTGTCAGTGACATGGACAGTGGGATCAAGTGCACTCTCAGAAAGTTTGCTGACGACACCAAGCTCTGTGGAGTGGTTGACATGCTGGAGGGAAGGGATGTCATCCAGAGGGACCTTGACAGGCTTGAGAGGTGGGCCCATGCCAACCTCATGGAGTTCAACAAGGCCAAGTGTAAGGTCCTGCACCTGAGTCAAGGCAATCCCAAGCACATATATAGGCTGGGTGGAAAGCAGATTGGGAGCAGCCCTGAGGAGAAGGACTTGGGTGTGTTAGTTGACGAGAGGCTCAACATGAGCTGGCAGTGTGCACTTGCAGCCCAAAAGCGAACTGTGTCCTGGGCTGCATAAAAAGGAGTGTGATTAGAGGGCTGAAGAACCTCTGCTATGAGGACAGGCTGAGGGAGCTGGGGTTATTCAGCTTGGAGAAGAGAAGGCTCCAGAGTGACCTAATAGTGGCCTTCCAATACATGAAAGGGGCCTACGGGAAAGCTGGAGAAGGGCTTTTTACAAGGGCCTGCAGTGATACAACAAGGGGAAATAACCTGCAACTACAAGAGGGTAGATTTAGATTAGATATGAGAAGATTTTTCACCATGAAAGTGGTGAGGCACTGGAACAGGTTGCTCAGGGAGGTTGTGGATGCCTCATCCCTGGAAGTGTTCAAGGCCAGGTTGGATGGTGCTTTGAGCAACCTGGTCTAGTGGAAGAGAGGCGTCCCTGCCCACAGTAGGGGGGTTTGAACTAGATGATCTTCAAGGTCCCTTCCAACCTTAGCCATTCTATGATTCTATTAATTACCTGTAGACAAGGTGTCTGAACAATATCGATTATTTCTATTATTTACTAATTGTTGTTAGATTTGTCATTACAAGACATTGTTTGAAATTCACCTAGTCTGCCCTTGTCAGAGGGTAAAAGGATATTTACTTTATTCCAGAAATTATCAAATTAATATTCTCAGTTAGTTAATTAAATTAAATGTATTATGAGATGATGCAGAGACTAGAATTTTATGCTCTCCCTGTCCACTATATTTCTGATTAAATGTGGTTCACACCTATGCAGGAATTTAAAAAAAAAAAAAAAAATTGAGTAAAGGTAAGAATATAACACTGTTGGTTGACAATGGAGACACATGCTAATTGTTGAAGTTCTTTATATGTGGTCTAAAATGCTCAGCAGCAGAGCATCTACAATTCTGACATTCATTAACACAAATTACCTTGTGATATATCAGAAGATCCTGCAGCAGTATGCCGTATAATAATTGCCTAGGATATAGTGCTATGGATTCTGCAGTGCCTCCCAAGAGTCTGCCAACTGCACAGCAGAAAGCCAACTGTTTGTGTGCAGCAGCTACGCATGTGGCCTTTTAGTGAATAAAACTCCTTAAACAGTGAGGAGTAGAATGACAGTCTCCATTAGACCATTACACAGACACTAGATATCTTCCTTGCTCTCCAGAGCAATAGGAGCTTCTTAGCAACTTTGAAGTTGCATGACCAAAGAGATATAATTGGCCCACTCAGCATGTTTCTTTTGTAACATTTCTTGAGGAAAAAAAAATGTTTTGTTGGTAGAATTTTTTAAAGTTATGGATAGAAATTCAAAATAGGATTAAAAGACATTATTTGAAAAAGACATCATTTATGCAAGAGCCTTCAATATAAAATCACGCAGCCTGAATCTGTTTTTCCATTGCCATACCTGTACAAATAAAATTCATGCTATCCTAAACTGTCTTAATAGCTGCATGGATCATAGCTCAATAGAGTCTTCTCTACTCATGATTTTGTAACTAGCCTTCCTTCTGCACAAGCATGTTGAACTTGGTAGAGTGTCAGCTTTGTATGGAAAATTATTGACATGCTAAAATATCATATAGGTCAATATCAGTACCAGTTGTATCACATACATTTTTTCACTACACAATTTAGTGATGGGAAAAAACTTGAGGGCTAATTGCAGTCTAGACATATCAGAGGGATCAGGTTCAGGATTTGATTTTCTGGAACCATAAAGATTGATCTATGTTACTTCAGTTCTTGACAGAGTAAGCCTCAAGAATTCAGTGGATTTCACTGAAAGCTGAGTTACCTTCTAATCAGTCTACTCACTAAAGCTTTAGAGAGTAGTTTTTACCACAGAATGACAACTGTTTTTCTGTGTAGGCTTAAATACTAATGTTTTCAGTCAGTGCATTACTTCTCTTCCTTTACTATAATCCCTCCTAAACCGTGCTTCAGAGTTTGAGAGGTATCTTTAGCCACTACAGTAAAAGGAATCTAGGTTGGAGTTCAATTTATTATTGCTTACAACAGACATCTCTGCAGCTTGAAGTAAATTAATGAAAAGAATATGTGAAGCTTGGTTAGCCCTGTGTAATGCAACTATATTCTGCTTCCTGTACCCACTAGTTCATTAAATGCTATTGCTAGCTGTGTCCCTACATCCCTCAAGATGTAGCTCTGGTACAATAAGTTCCCAGAAAAAAACTTTGAATACATGAAAGGAGTACATATACTTAAGTACTCTACTGAAGAAGATTTGTAGATTTTGAGTACTCGGAGGTGGGGGTGGTATTTTGTTCACAAGGTGAGACACTTGCAAACAACCAATATCACTTACAATTCATAAACTTTTGTTTGGAAGTCAATACTGCAGATGCTATTGAAAAGACAGAAATATTATTTCACTTCCTTCTTGACCATGTCATTACATATAAATAATAATTTGAGCTATTTTTTATTTGGTACAACATATATTGAACATCATCTTACAAAATGATAAGTGATGACAATAGTATAGGAGTCAAGGAGGTGTTGATATACTCAGAAACTTGTTTGGGAAAAAGGAAACACTCTTAAAGAGCAAATTCAAAAATTTATTGCTAATGTAATTGAAATCCTAACCACCTCATCAAAGAATTCCAAATCTAATCATTAGACACACAAACACACAAATAGATAAAAAGATCTCAATAATAATATAGTTAAAACTGCTATACAGACAGTTCCTAGTATCTAGCCATTCCCCACTTTTATGGCTTACTCTTCCATTATCCTTCTGGGTCCTAAGAGTATTGGCTACACTTTGGGGGCAGGAGGAGTCTGACTGCAAGTAGTCTTCATCCAAAGTCCTTCAAAAGGAAAGATAGGATGTTGATTTCAGAGATTTCTTTCTCTAGTGGCAGGAGGATGATTTCCTCTTCCTATCTCAAGGGTCCATTTAGGGCTACTTTTAGATCTTTATATCTTTTTACAATTTGCTTTTTCTTCATTGCTCTGCAGTTACACTTTACACCTAAATATACTATATATGGAGTGTTTTATACATAGTAGATACTTTTCTTTGATACATTAAAATCTGGATTGTCCAGCTCCCGTGCCTGCTTTTCTTTAATTATCAGTAAATGATCACTGGTGAGTTGTTTATTGTCCTTGTGTCTCCTGTGCCACCACGTGTCACTTTTTGTACCATGTCATGGCCACATTCCTCTGCACTAGGTGCCCACTTTCAAGCTTCTGTTATCATACCATGCCCATTCTCCTCTGTACAACTTCACTATTGGAAGATTTTAAACATTTGTTCTACACCGAAGAAACCTGACTTCTTACTACCATCCACACAAAATAAAGAGAACTATTGGTAGATCAAGACAAGTCCAGACGAAACCTAACAAGATTCAGTCCAGAGCCTGAGTTGGTATCAGGACTTAACCACACATGTCAGTACTGAAAGCATTAGTAACCTGTGTAAGTAAAAAATGAATGATGACAAGCTGGACAGCTGCTAAACCAGGCAATGACAGCACTTATCCTGGTTCTATCAGAAGCTTTAAAGTAGGTGTCAGGCATCCTTCCCTGCCAGGAGAGGATGCAACCACATGCTAAAACACAGCTGACATCCCATGAAAACAATACATTATTTTCTTTCATTTCAACTATGAAGCAAAACCACAGACATTATTAAGCAGTTGAATTGCCTAAGTGGTTTCAGATGCATGTAGTCCAAATGATGTCTTCAGGAAATGGTTTGAGATTTGACTCACCAAGATCAATATGATATGTAATTACCAAGAATATGTTTACACATTGTACTATATTGGACTTATTTTTCTACAGTTCAGAGCAAAACCAGTTTTGTAACAAAATATAGTGCATGATAAAGACTGGACTTCTGTCTTGTGGAAGTTTTCTTATATAAACATTCATAATACCTTGTAGAATGGAGATGCTACCAAAGTGGAGAAAAAGAAATGTTTCAAACAAGGCATACTTTTTTGGTTTAGAGTAAAATACCAATAACTTATCATGACTGTAATGGTATGACTCACTTTAATACTGACATATATTGATCCCCCAAACCACAGAAACATTTGAACTGTTATTTTTAGTGGCTTTTTAAAGACACTAACAATAAATGCAAACAATAAAACATCTTTATTACCGTGCTGGACTTGGCAAAGAAATTAGAGTTATTTTGGATGACCGTTGTACGGGGTCTGGCTGGGATGGAGGTAACTTTCCTCAAAGCAGCCCATGTAGTGGTGTACTTTGCAGTTGTCGTTAGAATGGTGTAGATAATATGCCAATGTTTTTGCTACTGCTGAGCAGTACTCACACAGAATCAGGGCTTTCTCTCCAACCCCTCTCCATCCCACCATTTTCCTGCCTCCCGTACCCAACAAAGGCCAGTAGGGTAAGGGTGGGCAAGAGCTTGGGAGGGGATATATCCAGGACATAAGGATATTCCATAGGATGCAACACCATGCTCAATAATAGAATCTAGGGGAAAAGCAAGGGGTTGTATGTGTGTGAAGACTTTCATTATTAAGGCACTTTTCCTCCAAAGCAATCACTACATATACTGCGGCCTTGCTTCCCAGTGGCTGGACATTGCCTGCTGATGGGAGGTAGAGAATAACTCTCCTAATTTTGTTTTGCTTTCACATGCAGCCTTTCCTTTTGTCATTAAACTTCCTTCATCTCAATCCATGAGATTGTCCCTCTTATTTTCTTCCCCTGTTCTATTGAGGAGGGGAGTGTGAGAGCACCACAGTTGGAAGCCTGGCTTCCAGGTAAGGTCAATCCACTATGATGTACTTATTTAGAAATAGTGTGATAATTTCCACTGCTTTCATGTGTTACAATGTCAAAAAGAATAAAATTGCAGCATCTTTGAGATAGACTCTCAAAGCAGTAGGCATTAATATCAAATGGGGATTTTTTTGTGATACCGTAATATAGAAATATCACACTAAGAGCAAGAAATGTAGGAACTGTTCTTTTAGGACTTCTTTAACATAAGGATGCACAAGAAATTATGTATAATTTCATTAAAATAAATGAAATTAATAACAAAATCTTAGCTGGGTCAAATCCTGAAATTTAATAACAAGGTTCCTGTTTATTTCAGTTTGTAAAAATCAGTTTCTACAAGGCATGAATCAGAAATTAAGGTAAATAAAATTTAGGAGAGAAATTATACATCTAATAGAAACTTTATCAAACCATTATATATAGCTTTTTTCACACTCAAATCAGCTGGGAACTGTTATGTATCATCCAAAGCCAGGAGAATAGAATTTTCTAGGTTATGATTTTACTACAGTACACAGGAACACACCAATACAATCAAAGGAAGTCAAAGAAATCTTAATTACAAATGAACACTAAAATATGTTTGTTCTAAAATGATCCAGGTTTTTCTACATGCTCAGAAGAACTTATCTGTTTTTCCTTTTCTTACACATCTGACAAACGGCAAAATTGTTGAGTTTTGGATAGGATACTATAGCAAAAAACAAGGTACAAAAATTAATAGAATATAAACAGTAATATAATCTAGTACTTGTTTCTTTCTAAGTAATGTTTCAATTACTTTAACAATAAGTTAGTATCCTTTCCAGTATGTGACTTGGTTCAGGGATGGAAAACAAGAAAGATATCCTGGAAATGAAACCTCAGTCTTTCATTTACATTCCCATAGTATGTGGGTATGCACACATGCTACATAGATCTAGCTGTTGGTCTTTTCTCTGTTTTAAGTAAATGTCCCTTTTGCATCTTTTGAGGATTTTTTTTTTGAAAGCTTAGGTAGTTTTTCATGTCCTTTTCTCTTCTCTGGTCTTATTTTATGACTTAAAACATAAGTACTCAGACATATTTTCAAACAACATGGGTGTATATATACATACATATGCAAAAAAGCCCGCCTAAAACAAATGAAAAAGAAAAACACGGCAATTTTCCACACATACCATTAAAGGCTGTGTCCTGCTTGCCAGTTGTGATATCCTCTTCAGTCTGAATAAATAAAAGTTTATTGCTCAGTGTATTTTGTGTTGTTACTAGCTGGGTTTTTACTCCCTATTAAAGGGGAAACCATTAAGCTAGGTAAAATTCTCATTACAGAAACATTCTGGTGCACTGTCTCTGGTGTGACTTCAATATAATAAAGCCCTCTTGATTTCAGATTTGTAGGGATTGGAGCTCAAAACTCACAGTAAGTACTAACATAGAGAAAAAAAAAAAAAAANTCGCATCATTCAGATAGTTGCCATCTACAAACTTGTTGAGGGTCCACTCAATCCTACTGTCTATATCATTGATGAAGATATTAAATAGCACTGGTTCCAGTACAGACCCCTGAGGGGTGCCACTAGTCACTTATTTCTACCTGGATATCGAGCTGTTGACCTCTACCCTCTGGATGTGACCATCTAACCAATTCCTCATCCACCAAATAGCCCATCCATCAAATCCATATCTCTCCAATGTAGAGAGAAGGATGTTGTGGGGAATAGAGTCAAAGGCCTTACAGAAGTCCAGATAGATGACATCCATAACTCTTCCTTTGTCCACTGATGTAACCACTCCATCATAGCAACTACACCACTAACTCAGCAGAAAAGAATCCTATAACTAGAGCATAGAAATGATAACGCTTCGCAAACATTCAGTGAAAAAAAAAGCTGTTGATGTGCCCAAGAGATACCCACTTATAAGATCATTCTGGTGATTTAATCTCACAGAATTGTCCCTTATAAAAATTCCTGATCAACTCCAGAGGCATGTAGCAAGAAATAGATTGGAAAAAACATATCTGCTGGGTCTAATTTTCCACATATTTGCATTTTTATAGTAATTCATGCCTTGTAAGGTGCGAAATATTTGTAAAACATAATTCTCCATTCAGTTACAAATCTAGTAGCAGTAACATTTTTTACATACTTTACAGTGATATACATGAATACATAAGGTGTATTATTATACTAAAAAGTACAGAACTGAGTTAAACTTTTGAGTGTTGTTTCACAAAAGATTCCAAAAGGTTGTTATGTTTTTCTTCCACATTCCACTTTGGTACCCAGTTAAAAATGGTCTGAAACTTCTGCTTCCTTTTTCATATACCATTACTGAGTGCAAATATGAGTTGGTTTAAACAAAAAAAAAAAACAGAGACTTTAATGTGTATAGGTTAAAAAGAGACTAAAGTCTGTGTCAGAAGTTTTGCATTATAAAAAGTGTCTTGTAAGAACTGTCTTCTAGTTGTTTTTTTTTTTCTCACTGATAATGCATTTTTCTATTAAAAAAGATTGATAAAGAAACATCCTTTCCCTCAACAACTATTTTTAACATTAATGCTAAATCTTGCAGGGAAAAAGATCTATACAGAGTCACTTTGAATGCAGGAGGACTGATTAGCTGATTGAGGGCAGGACAATACTATTTTCTTTAAAGATTAAAAAAAAAAGAAGAAAAGTAAAAATAAATGCACAGTTAATACAAACACAGCAAAAGAACCAGTCAAGTAAAACAGTCAATGTTATAGAACAGTGAGATAGCCATAATCATAACAAAGAATGTTAAAAAATAGGAAAGAAATAAGAAAAGGAATTTTCTTCTTTTAAAGGAAGTGGGATATGTTGCAAGTGCTTATGAAGGAGATGCTCTTTAAAAGCAAACTAGAGTTCTTTATAAACATTTTCACACAGCTTTTTAATATATTATTTCCAACTTAAAGATTTTCTCCACTGTTGGTATTGTATTAGGCAAGAATAATGAGTTATAGCATAGACTCGCCTATACCTAAATGAGAAATAGATTAGAGATTATCAAATTTATATCTGTGATGAACCACAGGATTTAAAAGAAGTGATGCTTGTTAGTGTGATGTCCAAAGTTGAACAGAATTGATCAGCTTGCATGTTTCCTATTTCAATAACCATGGAAGTTTTATATTCCAGCATGGTAAAAAAGGTGATTTAAGTTAATATCTTTCCAGGTACTGGTATGTATTTAATGTAAATATTAATAATGGTAGATAAATGCAAAATACGTAAATAAATACAAGTAAAATAGTTAAATAGGAGGCAGTGAAGGAACAAGACATGAGCTGGATTTTACTTTAGAATCACTGCAGCAGCAGGAGCTTGTAGTAAGAAGCCAGAACAACCATCTTTTCTTCTGTTTTCCTTAGCAAAAGTTGCATAGCCACACATCTTCTACATCGGAGCTTTTTTTCTGTTTGCAGCAGATAATATAGGACTCTCTCTCAGGTGTTGCTGAATGTAGCACTGTTTGCACTTTTTGCACCTATATTGAGAATTGAAACATGACTTCTAACATGGAGAACCTAAATTTGGGGATTTAAAATCTCGGCTCACTCCACCTGTCAGTTTCTTCACTATCGCTCTTTTATAGCTACATCAAACATTTAACTGAATTTAACATGTGTTTCTGCTATCCAGGAACCTGTTGATATTGCTTTTTCATGAGGACCAAGAGAAGGGAATAGATGTAAATACTTGAAGTATTCTATTTAAATATATTTAAATGATGCTGCTGAGCTTTCCTTATCAGAACAGCCATATATCTTCAGAATAAAGAATTTGTCTAGCATATTCTTCAGTTGCTTTGAAAACATGATAAACTGGTTTTAAACTGAAGGAGGGTAGATTTAGAATAAACATTAGGAAAAATTCTTTACTGTGAGGGTGGTGAGACACTGGAACAGGTTGCCCAGAGAACTCATGGATCTCCACCCTGTCCAGATTGGATGGGACTTTTAGCAACCTAATCTAGTGGAAAGTGTCTCTTTCTGTAGCAGGGGATTGGAACTAGATCATAGAATCATTTAAGTTGAAAAAGACTTTTAAGATCATTGAGTCCAACTGTAATGAACTTTAAGGTCCCTTCCAACCCAAACTATTCTATGAGCTATATCTAAAGCCATAGAATTTATACTGTATAATGGAGAAACTCTACAACTGTAGAATTTTTGCTGTATAATGGAGAAATTCTACACCTCATCATGCCAACCTAACTCAATTCACAAAGCCTCATTTTCCGGGGAAAGAGTGGTAGACCTAGACCTCTCACCTCTATAGTGTAAGGCTTAATGTGGCCACTAGCTGTGATCAAGATGAAATCTTACACCTTTCCCCTTCCAGTGTTCTCGGTGTCACTACTTACAATTTGTTGTGAGTATTACAGAGAATTTTTGTTTTCCTGACAGCATCTAGAATAAGGTACTGCTTGAAGTATTTCACTAGAGCGCTGAGCCATTGGCAACATTCCAGTTTCTCAGAGTTTCTAAATATTCATTAGCCTCCATAACAATACAAAAATAGCTTAGTTATGTTAATAAATAAGGATCACCTAAGCACATACTTCAATGTGTTGCTTAATTAAGAAATAGATCAAGTACTAAGATCATATTTCTGTGAATAAAATAAGTAGGATTTGGCCTAAGATCATTTTGTTTTTCTATGAATGAATATTTCTAAAGAGATTGTAGAGTCTTTTGGGTAAAATAAAATCAACCTTGTTTTGAAAACAAAGGAGCAAAAAAAAAAAGGTAATTCTGTCATTACTGAGGTAATTATTTGTGTTGTCACCATATCTCTAAGAGAGCATAACCACTGTTCTTTGCTGAGTGCACAGAGAATTTAAAGTTAAGTATTTCTTGTAAAGGTGAATCAAATGTAACTACTTTATGGTCAGCAGTATCAAGCTGACACAAGGTCTTTCTCATCTTACAACTCTACATCAGCACATTTTTGTACAAGCACCTCCTTAAACAAAAAAAAATAAAGAATTTAATTTGGTCTTGTATATATTGTTACTACATATGTATATATCACCTTACAATACCCCCCTCCCCCCAACCAATGCCTAATCACAGAATGTTAGGGATTGGAAGAGACCTTGAAAGATCATCTAGTCCAATCCCCCCACAGGAGCAGGATCAACTTCATATTTCAACTAATATTTCATATTTCAACTAATCAACTTCATATTTCAAGTATGAAACACATTAAAAAGTCTCTGCAACTTCTGCCTTTCTTTTTTAAACTCATAGCATACTTGTCATACCTGTTGGATTCTTTTATATCTCTGGCACACAGACAAAAAGTAACTTTTAGATATTAGTGTATTCTTTCTATCTTTCATAGATCTCTACCAGTCCTTCCCATCTATTTACCTAGACTGCTGCTTCTGACAGATCTAATGAATGGTATATTCTATAATATGTTGACTGATAAAATATTTTAAAAACATGGACAAGATCGAATGAGGTCAGTAAAAATAAATAGCTTATCTCTGTGCTACATCTCTTTTTACCTCACGTATTTTCCTTGTCAAAGACATCAGTAATGCTTCATTTTCAGTTACCTTTTAGAATGGCTGTTAATCTTCATTATTGTTCGATATGATGAAGGTTTTATACCACAGACCACCCCAGCCTATCCAATTCTTTCAGGAAAAGTATTAATTTTGTTTCTTAAACCAGTTCTTTATCAGAAGGTCTTTTGTTCTTGGTTACATATGCTATTAAATAGATCTTACTAGACTTAAAGTTCATCTAGAAAAGTATTTTATGTGTTTTCTGAAATGTCTTTTACGTGTTTCACATTTAAATTCTACCAGGTAAGAGCCTGAAAGCTTTCCCCAATAGGTGTGATGGAGGTTGGGTTACACAATGAATTAACTTTAAGACATTCAGAACCATATGCTCTCACAGTTTGCATGCCTGAAGAAGCAGTAAATCATTGCAACATCAACCCTTCCTACTCCCCCAAAAAATTTTAAAAAGTACAAG
The DNA here is from genome assembly GCA_013401335.1 of Brachypteracias leptosomus. Classification (NCBI taxonomy): domain Eukaryota; kingdom Metazoa; phylum Chordata; class Aves; order Coraciiformes; family Brachypteraciidae; genus Brachypteracias; species Brachypteracias leptosomus. Next base: position 120,082 of record VYZX01000042.1, read on the forward strand.
CTGCTGAATCTTCCTCCAAATTCAATGTGTGAGCTAAAAATCCCTTACTCAGCATCCTGACAGGGCAGGAAAAAAAAAAACCAAACTAATCAGCAATTTTGCATACCAAACCACAACCTCCTTAAAATGTGGCTGTCTGGAAATCAGACTTTTTTCCCTGCTGGCCTTTGCTCAGTCACCACCAAACCTCAATCCATCCCTGGGGAGGGATCTGGCTGCACCCAGGGCCATGCTTATGGAACCAGGGCTCCCAACTAGTGCCTTAGTGGACTCATAGCCTGATGGGCTCATTACAGAAACACCTCAACAAAGATAAGGTTAAAATTGTGAAAGGGGAAAAAAACAAAACAAAACAAAACAAAAAAGCAAAAACCCGTTTGGAAATGAAAAAGGCTTTCCCCAACAACACCTCTTTTCTTCGCTGTCACACTTGCCCTCCCACATGCCTCTGGGTCTCACTGCCCTCAGCCTCCCTGAGGAAGAGGTAACCATGATGGGCTACCTAAAGTAGGGACTATGCCAGGAGGTGCTTTGGCCTTCATGGTGGACATACTTCCACCCCTGTGGCCCTGGTAAGCCAGTAGATTCTTGCTTTCTCACCCCAACCTGCTTCCTCCTTACTACTCCCAGCCACCCACTGGCTGTTGACAATGTCCCCTGCCCAGGGCCAGCTGTACTCTAGACCCCAGGACTGCCAGGTCCACAAGCTCAGTGAGGGTATCCAACCCAACCAAACATAGCTGAAGGGAAGTACTGTCACTAGTGCTCTTTTCTGACTTACATTTCCACAAATCCATTGGATTTTTTTCTTTTTTTTTAAAATCTTTTTTAGTATTCCTGAACCCTGAAACGTGCATTCCTGCTCAGGATGCCACAGTTTCAACCCCAAGACCTTTTGGATTAGACAGATGGTTTAAAACAAAAATCTTTCTGAATTCTTAAGATTATGAGTACAGCTGAGGCTAGGTAGTATGGAAATATTATAATTTGTCATTTCTTTGTTTCTTGCAGATATGAATACTTCATATACAAACACTTCTAAATGTCTGCAATTAAAGAAGGGTATATTATGTTTGATTCCATTATAGGTAAAGGCATTACCTTTTTCTAAAATTCTCCTTGCAGAATTGTGATGGTTTGTTTTAATTTTCCTTAGTATCATGCTTCTTATTCCAGTAGATTAGCAAAGGATTCCATCAGGGGTTCTCCCAAGCTCTCAGCCTTGTTTATGGTATTTTATAAGCAGCATTATTAGTGTTAGGAAGCTTTCCTTTTCTGCACTTCTATTCTGTGAAATTTTCATAATTAGATATGTATAATTAAGATTTCCATTAGTTTGCATTTTTTATTAAATTCCCCTTGTCCTAGTAAAAATGACAGATAAATGCCTTGAGACTTTGTAATGCCTTAATTGTTTCCCAAGAGTTAGATTACAGAGTTAGGACCTGATTCATGAACATTTTATGCACCATTTCCTTGACTTTTTTTATTTAACATTTTGTTCAGAAACTTAATATTGTAGGAAAAGTGTCAATACTTCTTATTTACATAAATCCCTTGAGAATAGTTGCCATGTCTTCCCTCTGCACCTCATTATGCACTCCATACACTCCAAAGAAGAGAAAGAATCAGCTAATAACAAGGCATGCAACAGTCCAACTAACCAAATATATACAGCTTTTTGTTGTTATTTCAACCTTTCAGATAAATCATGCCATGAGTTTCAGCAGTATATACCTGATGCATCTCAGAAAAGTCACTCTGAATTCACATCAGTGTAAATAAAAACAGATTCTGAATACTAAGAGACAGCCATCAAAACAATGATCAAGAAGATGTGATCGCACATAGCAGTCTGGTTTTCAGACCTTATATATATTTCATCATAAAACCTAGTTACTATTATGTGGGGGTGAGCTGCTAAAATAATATTAAAATAATTGGCTTAAGAGGCAGCCATGGAGCTAGTACAAGAGGTATTGCTCCTCTTCTCCATGGAAATTGGACCTTCTTGTCTGGACATGAGACAAGAGTGGAAGGGAGAGCTTTCCTCACAGCAAGCAGTGGTAGTGCAGCTCCCAGTAGAAAAGATGGAGTTGGAAAGAAGCAGTCTGCCACAGTTAGCTCTAGCTAAAATGAACCACTTCCATTCCAGCCCTGCCACTGTATATCACAGTATTAAATTAACTATAGTGCAGCACAATTGAAAAAAAACAGTCGTAGCACACTTATTATAAAACAGTTTTTCATTCAGCATAAAAATGGAAAAATTAACTTCCTCCATCTTTTCTGATAACTTGCCTACTACTTCAGCATCCAAAACCCTGTAGTTTTGTTAGCCTAAAGGTCATTGAGCACGGCAGGAAACAGAATTGCTGGCTGTACTCCCCTGCCTTGGAGACACTTTCTAGTTAGACAAAGTCTCCTTTCTTTCTCTGACTAGCTGGATTTTTTTCAAAGAAGAAAATTGTTCCACAGAATTTCTTTTTGTTGCCCTCCAAAACCCTTAATATTTTTTCTTTGTCAAAAGTATCAAGCAAAGATGTTGGTGATTCTTCTGCTGCTCCTGAGACTGCAGTTGTTAAAAGAGTCTATGTCCTCAGAACGAATTCTCAGTGAAATCAGTTCATTATATTCAATTGTTGCAATAGTTAGGTCACCCAAACTTTTTTAAACAAATACTATTTCCTTGCAATAAAAAATAGCAGTGAGGTGGAATTTAATGAGTTTTCCCTGGTTGGGCCATGTGCTAAAATACATCCAATAAAGAAAAAGAAAATAATCTGACAGCTGCCCAGTATTATATGACCAAAATAAAGGGGAAATGCAGACAGAAAACTTAACCTTTTTTTTTTTCCACTTGAAAAATCTCCTCTTTAATTGTTTCTTTTTATGTCACTGTTTTCTAAATTCCTTTCCTTTTCTCTCCCTTCACACAAGGTAAGGATAGCTCAAGCAAAATTGTAACCCAAAATGTTTGGGATACAGAAAAAACCACTAAATCATTATGAGATTTTTCAAATGTTCAGGGAAACATTTACATGCAATTAAAAAAAACCACCTAAACCCCCTAAACTACACAGTTTCTTTCCTTGCCTCCCATTCCCTTTCCATCCCCCACAAACAAAAGGTCACTTTCTTTTTTTCCCGCTCCTGTGTTCTCATAGAAATTTAAAAAACCCCATTTGCTTAATAAAGCTTGTATGTGATATGTGACACAACAATATGTTTCTGTTACATATATATGGACTTTTGGTGGACTCATGCTGCTTCAATATGTCTCTGCAGTTCTTCCAGAGGCTTTAAAGAGATTGTATCCTTATGATTCACTCATCTGAGAACCTCTCTAGAAGCTTTCACTTGAACTCTCAGTGAACTAAAGCTGCAGAGAAGAAGCAAGTAGTATTTTGGTAAAGAACCTGAAAATTACTCTTTACCTGGCCTTTTAGATACTACCCATAGAATTTTGTTTTGTAGGTCAACAACTGGCAAATACACATTCAAAATTAAATGTTTCTGCATGTATGTTTGTGCATGAGCATGCATATTTGATGCTTAAAATTACTAAGGGTTCATTGCTTATCGTCATTTCTATTTCAGAAGTTTGTAATTCATTCAGAACCACGTAAAGCTGGAAGGGATTTTTTTCAAAATGTTGAGTGCTCACCTGATGCTGCAGAAAATGGCTTTTCGCAGTGAGATTTTCAACAATGTTAAAGACACCTCAAAATGTGCTGTCTGGAAGAATAGTCAGGAACACAGATGTTTCAGAAGTTAAAATAATCAGTACTCTAGTACTCTTTAAATGGCCTCAAAGTGGAAGTGTTGAAAAAAAAAAAAGCATTCTGGATTTCTAGTGATCACCTTCTGGTAATTGTGTGGTTCATTTATTTTATATTGTCTAGACACTTTTTTTTTAAGGGGGGGGAACAGACTTATTAGGCAACTTGTAATTATTGCGAGTCAATAAGTTTAAAGTGAAATAATAGGAAAATATAAATAATTGTCTTCAACTAGGATTTTAAAAGAAGTTGGGTTTTGACTTCTTGGGGTTTTTGGTACATCTCTCACTTAAGCAATCTCCTCACTTGATATCCACAAAGAGAACTGAGTCTTATTAGCTAATGAGATCTGGTAATTATTGTAATAATAATTTTAATTTTTCTTTTAACACCATCTAATTTTTAATAATTGCCAAAATTTCTCTCTTTTCAAATAGCTTACCATAGATTGGGATGTTCACAAGACAGATAAGATATATCTATAAATCTTGATTGACAGAATGCGCTAATACACTTTCCATTTGTCTCCATCAGACATCAGTCAGTGAAAAAAGCAGGACAAGTAACTTTAGGCTTTGGCCAAGAGCAGAGTACCTGTGTTTCACTCTACACAAGTCTAGTATGATTGTGGTGGGGTCTGTAAAAGATCCTAGAAACTGGACTTTTTCTAAATGCCTATGCCATCAGTTTACACCAGCAGATCGAGAGAGGTGATTCTGCCCCTCTACTCTGCTCTGGTGAGACCTCACCTGGAGTACTGTGTCCAGCTCTGGACACTCAACCAAAAAAAAAGTTGAAGCTAAGCTTCCGCAGAAATAGTAAAAAAAAAAATTCAATTGGTTCATACTCCATTGTCCTCTTTCCAATAGAGTACTATAACACAGTTCCCTTCATACTACTCATTGAGACCTCACTTCACTTATTACAGTAAGTGGCTGACTGATTATCTTATGCTAACAGTACATTGCACTCGGCATTCTTAAACTGGCACCAGCAATTCACTTTCAGTTAGGAACTGAGGGCATCCTAAATTGTCTGATACTTGTTGATACACACAGAAATTACATCTGTCCTCAATCTGAGTGTCTCAGTAAACTCTGGAGCCCGCTCATTTTAAATGAGGAGAAAGCTACTGAAGTATTCTTAAGAATGATGTGCAGCTGCTCAAGTTGGAAACCAGTTCCTTTCCCTCCAGAGCCTGCAAAGCCTGATTATGCTAGCCTAGACATAGCTACCTACTCCTCTGTTCTTTCATAAGACTATCACTGAACAATAAATCTCACTGTTTTCTCACTAAGTATCATGCCCTGAGTGTGTTTGTGCACAGAGTATCCCCTCAAACCTGGAACACTATTCTCTGTAGATAATTTTTCTCCTGCTTTGGGAAACCTCTTGCTAACTATCCCCATTTTATATTTAATCTATAATTCACGGAATCACAGAATGACAGGGGCTTGAAGGGACCTCTGGAGATCATCTAGTCCAACCCCCCTGTGAGAAAAGGTTCACCTAAAGCAGGTTGCACAGGACAGCGTCAAGGTGGGTTTTGAATGTCTCTAGAGATGGAGACTCCACCACCTCTTTGGGTAGCCTGTTCCAGTGCTCTGCCACTCTCAAAGTAAAGAAGTTCCTCCTCATGTTTAGATGGAATTACCTATGTTCAAGTTTGCGTCCATTATCTCTTGTCCTGTCACTGAGCACCACTGAAGAGAGTCTGGACCTATCCTCCTGACATCCACCTTTTAAGTATCTATAAGCATTGATGATATCCCCCCTCAGTCTTCTCTTTTCTAGGCTGCAAAGCCCCAAGTCCCTCAGTCTTTCCTCATAAGAGAGACGTTTTAGTCCCCTGATCATCTTTGTAGCCCTTTGCTATATCCTCTCCAGCAGTTCCCTGAAACTGACATTTATAGGCCTACACCACATACAATCTTTTCCAGCCATCTCCATCCAGGAAATTTAGTGAAATGTTAGCATTGATTTAAGTTGTACACAAATAAACCATTTATCTAGGAGACATACTTAATCAAATTTCCATTTTAGTCCAAATAGAATGAAGAATTCATGTACAACTGCAGTAAATACACTTACAAATACACTGAGCAACTTTGTTGCAAGAACTTAAACTGAACCAAAAAAAGAATTCTTTCCTTTTTGAAGATCTGAACTTTTGCTCATTAGAGTTTGCTATGCCCTAGAAGTAAAGGGAGCTGAGATAAAGATGTAGCATATTGTCAATGCTTGTAACGGAAGTGAAAAAGGCAGAAGCAAGAAAACAGAAAATCTAAACAAGTTGAAGCTACAATTTTGAAGGCCAGTAATGTTTTTTGCCTGCAGATCTATGCAAAACAAAGTTCATAGAATCATAGA
>VYZX01000044.1:6738-33933 GCA_013401335.1 Brachypteracias leptosomus
TTTCTTTTTCTTTTTTTTTTATATTTATAAATGGAAAATTTAGATGCATATATAAACAGAGAAAAGGACATTGTAGGCTGTCTGTTGTCATGCCCAAATTCCACATAAAATAGAATTGAGTTAGGATATTGGCACCTAGATTCCAGATTATGGCCAGACTGTGTACTCTACTACCTTCTCTCACAAGCCAGAGAGTGCCTGAAGGACTTCAGTTTGCTGAAATAATTCCCAATTAGTCATGGTGATTCCCATTCTTTGCATACTGGACTGATAAGTAAAGACCTTATTCAGGAAATAGCATCCTACTGGCAGTGCCCTTTTCATTATTTTACTGAATCTGCATCAGAGGAAGGAAGGAAGGAAGGAAGGAAGGAAGGAAGGAAGGAAGGAAGGAAGTTAGTTTTTAGATTGTTCACTGTCATTACTGTAAAGAATGTAGGACATAACAATCAAGTGAAATCCATTGTCTTCTATGTCTTGTCTTAAGAAATAAAGATTTCACAAGTCACATTTAGCCTGGCAATTAGCTACACACTCCTATGCAGTCCTGCTATTTTAAAATTGCACTTTCAAAATCCTTGCCTATTTTAAGGAGTACACCAAGGTCATTTTTACATGGCTTCATATTCTGAGAGGAATTTTTCTGAACTTTCATTTGACTTTTCTAAGATGTGGAAGGGGAGGAGAAAGTTGAGGAGGGAAGGGAAAAGAGTAAATCACAGAATCAAGAAAACTAGAAGGAATCTCTGGAGGTCAATACCCTGATAAAAGCAGGACTATAGCAAGAGTAGGTCAGACCAGCTGAGGCTAAGTCTAGCTGAATCTTGAAACTCTCCAAGGACAGACCTTCCACCTGGATATTGGCTCCAGTGTTTCAGTACTCCCCTATTGAATAAGCCCTAATGTCCAAGGTGGACCTCCCAAGCTGGAACACTTTGGTCTTACCCTTTGTTAAATTATTTTCTAATCCTAAAATCAGTTTGGCCCCATTGTCTTTATAATTAGCCTTCAAAGAGCTGTAGACTGCTGTTAAATCACTCCTTTGCCTCCACATCACTACTGGATAGAGGAGTAACTTCCCTCCTTCCTCTGGCCACCCCCACATAATCATTTAGGTTGGAAAAGACCTCTAGGATCATCAAGTCCAACCATCATCCCAACATCTCCCTCTCCACTGGACCACGTCCCGAAGCACCACATCTACTCATTTTTTTAACACCTTCAGGGATGGTGACTCCACCACTTCCCTGGACAGCCTCTTCCAGCGCCTGACCACTCTTTCAGTAAAGAATTTCTTCCTGAGGTATATTCTTAAGATAGTCCATTACTCCTCCTAGGGTAACATATTATGCAGTTTCCTGTACTTTCAATAGAAGCACACTTGTAGCTATTAGTCTAACTGGTGTTCCCTAGATGCCCAAGGTTCTTTTTAACAAGGCTGCTGTTCAGTCAGTTGACTCCTTGACTTATGTTTTCTCTGATCCAGGTACAAACCTTTGCATTTATCCTTGCTGAACTCTGTGATACTTCAAAATTCTCAGGATCCCTTTGGCTTGAAGCTCTACTGTTGTACAGTATCAAACCCTGCCTTCTCTTAATTAAGTACTGTCCACATGTTTGACAGGGGTGGATTTTGTCTCATTAGCCAGATCATTGATAAAGATACAGAACAGTGACAGTCCTAGTATCAACTGAATTGCTTTGCTTGTTGCTGGCTGCCAATTTCATGTTGAGCCACTAATTAGAATGAGATGCTTTGGCCAGTTTTCAACCCATCTTGAAGACAGTTTGTAGAGCCCAGATTTCCTCAGCCTACACATTAAAATATTGTGTGGGATGGTGTCAACAGTTTTACAGACATCAGAGTGTATCACACGTTATCTGCACAGACACTCACTTCTTCATCAAAAGCAGTTGGGCTGGTGGCGTGTGATCTGCTGATGTTGACTGTTCCTGATTGCCTTCCTGTCCTTCATGCTCATGGTGGTGGTGGAGAGGATGGAAAGCTCCTCTGACAGAATAGGTTACAATTAAATTATATACCAAAATGTTTTATCACTCAGTGCAAATGCTTGAGCACAACTGTGCATTAAACCAGTGCTGGTTTTGATGATTCCAAATAATTCAGCTCCTGAGATTCTATTTCTCCTTAGCTTCATTGCTGCTGAAGGTTTTCACTGGGAAAGAATGTAAGGGTGTAAGGATATAAGAACAATTATAATTATGTAAAAATATGTTAAAAATATGTTATTAGCAAATATAGTTTGATCTTGGCACCAAACAAAGCTGTTTCTTACAAAACTCCATCTTTCCTGTATCATACACTTTTCTCCTATTCTTTTTCTCATGCTCTTTGATAAACTATTTTAAATGTTATTGTTATTAAATATCACTCTTGGACTCAAGTCACGATGAATAGCTCATTTCACGTCTCCCACAGTTGTTGTTTTAGGGTTTCCATAAACTCAGCTAGACATCAATGTATCAGTTACATTTGGGCCATATGTTCAAGACTTTCTTTAAAGCATTAGGACTAACATCTCATATTTTATGCTGTTCAGTATATTATAATGTAATGTTAAAAATAAATATGAAAGACAAAATTAAAAGGATTTTGGTTTTGGTCAAACTGAAACCTTTCAATTGACCCCAAATTAATTTCATCTTGCAATTTCCCTTCAGAGAATTTTTGAAATTTTCAAGTGGGGAAAAAAGCCAAGGTTTTAAATCCTTTGTGAAAAAGATTTTCGTTCCCTGCAGAGCTGTAAAATTCAAGTAACAAACATGTACATGTTTTATCCCCTCCTAAATCACATGTCAGCTTCCTGCAGGCAAATGCCAGCAGTTCCTGTCAAAGGTATAAGGTATAAAACTGTTCTGGTAGGAGCTGAGCTTCAGAGACTTCCTGGCTAACATGGGGATTGTAAAAAAATCCAAAATAGATTGGGAGGGAAGCCTGTATTCATGTGAAACATGGAAACTCTGCTCCAAGATCAGAGGTGATTTTTAAAGGGTTGGGATCCTCTGGTTTGTTAGAATGGCCTTAGGCTTTTCTTTGGAGAGATACAGTTTGAAGAACAGAGTGTTAAAGGTAATAAAAATGACTCCAGTTACAGGATTCTTCAGCTGGAGCTTTCTGAAAACTTTGAGAAGAAATATATGTCCTCAGTGGAGCTCACACAAGAACTATGGTTGGATAATAGATAAGGTGAGAACTGATCACTTCTCAGGAAAAAAATCGAAAACATTTCAGAGAAGAAACTGAAGCCACAGTGATAATAACTAACTACATAATATTTTTTAGTCTGTGCCAAGCTGTCTGAGAAAGTCCCTGGTTTAGATGAGTGTAAACTAGGAGATGTGCAGAATGAGGAAGGTTTACTTTAGAAGTAGTCCTTAAAAAAGACAGAGACATTCTTAAATTAAGTAAATTAAGGATATATTCAGTGTTACAGTCACAGCAGATACAAATAATAGAAAAATACTACTCTCTCTAGTGTTTCTTCTGGCCTGTGCTGGATTTTTCTTCCCAGATAAGCCTGTTATTATTTTGATTTTTATGAAGTTAAATGTTCCAAAGAAGTGTCCACATTGGTGATACTATTTTGGAGACTATTCCATATGTCTATAGAATCTTTTTACCAGTGAGGGACCTCTTCTGATATAAATCCTAAGGGCTTGTTTACCCTAAAATGTAGCATCTTCAGTAAAGAGAAACCGATTTAATCTAATGATTTCAAGTACAGTGTAGAAGTTTATTTTAGTTGTAGCCCTGAATTTTTATTCATTTCTGCTGGCAGATACAAACATCCAGCCCAGGTGCCCAAGGTCAAGTAAATTACTAACATTAGCTGTGGAGCAAGGGCATCCAAGGGTGCAGTGGTTGATTTGCCAGAAGTCTACACTCTGGTTTACCTCACTGCAGTTTACACCAGTGATTTGAGACCATTTCTGTGAGAAATGAATGGAACCCACTGAAATCAAAAGAAGCAATTAAATGTTTGTGTATACTCTTGCCTAACTTGCAGTCTTTACAAACCATTTTCATTAGATTCATGTAACTTTCCTTCTTGCCATACCTTATTTTTTCCCTTTAATTTAATAACTATATTTATTAATTAATATTTAATAGCAGCTAAATAATTGTTATTTTCTCTGTACCCCAGTATACACATTTTTTCTCTTCTTTCACCTGTATTGAGGAATTTTGTAGACTTGCTTTTTGTTCCCAGCACAAGAAGACTGTGACACTAATTAACCTCTAGCTCTTGCTAGTTTGCTGCTGCTTGACAGTGCAATCCTGATACTAAAGTCCATTTGTTTTAAATCAGTTACATGAAGTTGAGAAGACAGACAGGTAGCTTCTGGAGTTGCAATAGTAAAATAATCTTTTCTGGCTTTGCTGAATTATTCAGAACAGCAAAAATTAATACTATCTGAAAAAGTTGCAGAAGGATGGCGCTCACACTACTGAATCAATAAAAATAACAGTAGCTTAACAGTCATAAAATGTCAGACACAATTAATTGTACAAGGATGATTAGAGGACTCCTGTGAAGACAGGTGGAGAAAATTGGGCTTGTTCAGCCTGAAGATGAGAAGGATCTGGCAAGACCTTATTGTGGCCTTCCAGTGTCTGAAGGTGGGCTACAAGAATGCTGGGGAGGAACTTTTCACAAAGTGATAGGATGAGGGGTAATGAGTTCAAACTGGAAAAGGGTAGATTTAGATTAGAAATTAGAAGGAAATTCTTCATTCTGAGTGCGCTGAGGCACTGGAACAGGTTGCCCAGGGAGGTTGTGAATGCTCCATCCCTGGAAGTGTTAAGGCCAGGTTGGATGGGGCTTTGAGCAACCTGGTCTAGTGGGAGGTGTCCTTGTCATGGCAAGGGGTTGGAACTAGATGATCTTTGAGGTCCCTTCCAACCCAAAACATTCTATGACCCCATGATAACTGTTGATAAAAGCGCCATGATACATCTATGGAAAACAGCATTGATAACATCTATAATATCTAACCATCTCATACTGCCTTGTGATACAAGTTTAGATTTTCATATCTTTCTCTTATAGCCAGTAACTTGTAATTTGGTAATTTTCAAATAAAGACAAGGTTATATAAATTGTAGTTTGAATAGGAGCTATGACCTGTAGGTGGTCAGGGCTATTGGATGGTCAGACTGTTTAGGCAAATGTTTAGTAGTCAGCAAATGTAAAAAGTTTGAAAGGGAAGATCATCATGGCCAAATAAAATATATAGCTGTCACATTTAATTCCAACATAATCAAGCAAAAAGATTATTATCTTTTCCAACTGAGGTGTTTTTAACATATTTTAGACTCCTACATTGTTTTCAACATACTTCAGACTCCTGTTATATCTAATGTGCATTATCTTTCCCACATAACTGTCAGAATTATTGAATTCTTGGTTAATTGTCAACCTTTGTATGATTTTCTTCCCTGTGTTATCATTATTGTGTTTTGTTTTTTCAATTTTCTTTTCTTTCATCCTATGTGGTGTCTCTAAGAATTCTCTGTCCTTAAAAAAATTGCAGCTTTTCCCAGTTAGCCTCTGGAGTGCACACCCATTTTAATGTGAGAAATCCCATTGACACATAAGAACTGCCTTACATGATTGGAGCAGGGCATGCACTTTAATATGGTGCTGAACTGGGGTTTTAGTGTTAAGCTCTAGACAAATCCCTTCTTCTTGGAGCCTGCTGTGCTGGTAAAAGGTGTTGCTACCATCGAGTGCTCCTCACCCCTCCTTCCTTGACTCCAGCCAGGACCCCCCCACCTCTGCAGCTTTGCTGGCAGGGCTGGTGCTCCTGTCCAGACATAAGGCAGCACTTGTGGGGACAGCTGAACCCAACACCAAAAACTGCTGAAGCTGCTGATGGCAACCACCTCCACCAGCCCCACTGCTTGGGAAGGGGCTGCTTAACATGGCCTATCTCCCTTTTCTCAGGCACTGAGGTAGAGGTGAAACTGGGAAAAGACTTAACACTTACGGAGCTCAGTATAAAAGTGATTTAAGGTATGGTGTGCAGTGTGCCAGGAAACACTTCATTATGGCTGTAGGTGTTACCCAAAGAGCGATAGTGTGTTTAGCATTTTAGATTTTCTACCCTATAACACATGACACAAGGCTTATGCTGCACATGCTTATGTCAGAAAAGGTGTTATAGGTAGAAAAACGGGGAAGGAATTAAAAAGAACAAACAGAGTGCTTGGCGTACTCAGGTTCATAAATAGCTTCTCCAAAGTAATATCTTTTTAGAAGATGAGTCAGAAAAAGACTATTTACTTCTCTGTGAGCCAACAGAGCAAAAGTGATTTATTCAACATGACTGAAATATTAGACATCTGTAAGATGGTCAGCAAACATCCTACTGCTATATATTCATTATCACACAGCCATTGGCAGAACCAAAATTGAAAAGTAAAGTTTGTTTATTCTGGGGAAAACTCATTGTATTATTTCCAACAGTTCTTCCTACTGTAAAGCTAACCTGCATTCATTTAGAGCCAGGCACATCATTGTAAATTATGTCCCACAAAGCAAGAGATGGAACAAATTAATATGGAAAGGTTTTATTTTTAAAACAACAACAAATGGCCACAATCAACAACAAAAAGATCTCATTATAAACTGGAATGATGAATAAGTTGCACACATAGGATCGTCTTCCAAGAAAGGAAGGTCAAATAGTTAAAGAAATTTTGAAACTTTGACTGTGATCTATGTGATTACTCAATATTTCTCTCACCAGTTGTTATAAACATATATATAAGGATGAAAAACTCATTTAAGGCAGGAAGGATAGCCTGCTGGAAACGGCACAGCATTTGAATTTAGGAGTAGTGCTGTCTAAATAACTTATCTTTCCACTCTCTGGCTAAACTTAGAAAAAAATTGTTTTAAGTCAACCAAAATTTTTTTTGTTTGTTTTCGTCAAAAATGAAAGAAAATATATTTCAGTTCTGATCATATTAAACATACTGCTTGACTTAAAGTGCTTAAGTAATCTCATAGTTATTTTTTTATATGTTTCAATTTTACACTAGATTTAGGTAGGCTTAGTCTCAAAATGTGTCAAAGTGAAAAATCTGAACTTTGTTTTTCTAAAAAGGGGTGAAAATAATTCTCATTTCAACCACAGGCTTTATTTCTTATTTGTGTCAATTGTTAGCCTTATACTACAGCTTCCTTATGTCAGGAAAGTCTTTTAGAACCTTTGGATGTCCTAGGGACATAGCAAAAAATAAATTTAAGGGCTGGGGTAAATAGTCTAATATTTGTAAGAGACAAGGAATCAGGCAGGTATGCATAATAATCAGACTCAATAATATCTTTCAGTTAGGAACATATTTTTAAACAGCCTGTCAATAGTGGTTTAAATTGTGAATCCTCCAAAGAGTCACCAGTTTTAGGATGTCTGGAGTGTATTGCAGCCAGTGGGAAAAGACTGCATTTATAACTGTGGAGTATGAATCCTCACTTCTTCTTAAGACCTACCTCTATTAAAGGAGCTCTTTGAATACATATGATTTCACCTCTGCCTTTCTGCCATTTTCACGATGAAAAGAATTAGCAAACACAAGGAATGTGTCTGGGAAACAGGCAGACCTGCCCTGCCAACATGGTACTAATTTGTTTCCCATCCAGTGGCAAATTATTCTCTTCTGAAAAAGGGGGAGGGAGAAACATTTGTCTCAGAGAGAAAGAAAAAAAATTAATAAATATTTTGCAGAAGGTGAACTTAGAGGTCCTGACGCAAATCCTGAACAAATTACAGGGAAGCAGAACCAGCTGGTGGAAGAATACCACTGCAGTAAGCACATCGCCTTGACTCAGCCTGCCAGCACTCTTCAGTTCCCAGCTTTACCGTTTCTAAACACCTTGGCAAAAAAATAGTCAGAATGTGTTGCATTTATTCAAGAAAAACAAGAGTACATCCAAGTTCTTTTATGAGACAACCTGAAGAGGACCCTGGGGTTTCTATGCCAGGTCACTTTGTATGCTCTGAAAAGCTCAGCAAAGGCAGTTTGCTAAAGGGAAGCTTAGGAGAGAGTGGGGAAGGCAGAGTGTTCTTGTAAGAAATGGAGGTTATGATGCAAAGCTCCTGAATATGGCAGCACCAGTGATATGGGCAGAGCTCATTATGACCCACTACACCATTAGCGTACAGTGATTCTGTGTGTGCTGTAACATGGTTTGGGAAGAACATGCCTTTGTTTTTTGCTCTTTTAGCTTAGTTTTGTTTTTAATTCACTACCTCGAATTACCCATAAGGCAGCCTGGCCACCATCTCCTTCTGAGCAAGGGAGACCTTTTCCAGAGGGCTCTCCAAAGGCATTTACCCCTGCAGGTGCAGCTCTAGGGAGATGTCTCACTGTGGCATGTAAGTGGCTAAGAGCTGCATGTATCCCATTACTTCTTTACTCCATTTTCTGTGGCCAGCCTCCGAGCCATCACATTTTTTATCCATCTGTTAGGTGTTGCCTGTGTAATTTTTGGAAGGATGGACTAACATTTGCTCGTATAACATCAGCATGACTGATCCCTAGCTTGGACAGAGCTCAGATCCTACCAAAATCTAAATATTAAGTAATGATTTTTATTTTATATAGAACATAGAATGTAAATGAAGTGAAAGAAAGAGAGTGAGAGAGAAGGGGAAAGGTTGCAATCATGGAAGGATCTTTACTGTAGCAGGTTATTCAATATCTGAAATCTGGAACTGCACGAGTACTGTTTTTTACAAGCTTAAGTATTGAGTAATTAAGGATTCTTGAGAACTTCAGGTTCAAAATGGATGGTTTTCTAGGAAAGATGTAGTAGTTCATCCAGAAACTGCTGGCTCGCTGCAGGACTCCTCTGGCAAGATGCTGTGACCTGCAATCTGCGGGAAGCCAGCTTAAGTCCTCAGAATGATCCCTCATGTTCTCCAAACGTATATGTCTGAATATTCCAGCTCCATTTACAAACAGTTAATGGGTAGTTAGTACATTTTTCATGGGGTGTCAATAAAAGGCTAATCAGTCCTTATAGTTAACAGTATGATTCTATAACAGCTTCTGTGACGGACCCTCTCTAATGTGGCTTGTAAATAATTTGTTAAAGGAGTCTCAATATAAAGTGTTACAATGACAATAATAATCTGAATGTGCAACCAATTCTCCCTCCTGCGCTGCCAGCAATGCTGATAATGAGCTAACAGAAGTGCTGCTGATTACTGCAATGAAGCCTGCAGGGAGAAAAATCCTAAAGGCTTTTATTAGCAACACCAAGACACACTGCTGTTTTATTCCAAAGCAAAATGAATCACCTTTTATATTTCTGGACTAGACCAACCATTGTTTGCATTGCAATATGTTGCACAGTATGGTACAAAAGTGCTACCCATACTATTAGTCAGCTCCGAGTATTCTTCTGAGTTTTATCCAGGTAGTTCACTTATTTTTTTTATATTTTTTACAAAATGGGAAATATAATCTTGGGGAGTTCAAACAGGGCAACCTGGTATACTCTTGTCTTTTCTGAACAGGTAAATGCTTTGGAAGACTTATATTCACAGCACTGGAAAATAAAATCCTATGCGCCAGGCAATGGTCTCGCAATGGTCTCGCTGACAACCTGACCCCTACTTCCAAGTAACTATTTAATATTATTCACTGTTTGACCTGTATGTTGAGGCAGTAAGCAAGAAACTCAAGTAGGAGGGTAGGGTTGAGAGGTCTTTTTGATGTTTATCATTGATGTAAAATATCTGTTTGGATCCTATATTCATTTCATAAAGATTGTAAATGACACAAAAGTAATTAAAGTCCCTGTTTGCCATAAATTTAGAATCAGAATGGAGACACAAGGTGAAGACTATCAAAATGGCTTCTTGTACATGCTGTCTTCAAAAAAACAGAAGCCACATCCAGCACAGTACTGCACGATCACAGTTCCCCTTGGCTCACATGGAAGCTGTTAATTGCCTAACACCTCTGAAAATCAGGTCCAAACAGCTGGGACTCAACAGATGAATAAATAGATAGTGTCTATTAGTGTCCCAAATGTGAAGGAGTCATGAAAATCTTGGGCTCTGAAAATGAAAATCACAGTAGCTTATGCCTGTGCCTCTGTTGCACACCTTAGAAACAAACCACGTAAAGTTTAAAAACAAGATGAGGGTGGGGGGAGCCCTTTCTGCTGGCTTTTTAGGTGCTGTTGAAATAGAGCCAACAGAAGAGCACAAGAGATCTTCACGAAGCCAAAGTGTTATTAATTACTATTATATTTATGTGCTAATGCTGGTAATCTTAAGTAACTGTTTGTGAGAATGTTTCAGCCTGGCTGAATCCAGAAGTATTGTGTAGATGCAGTAACTGTCAAGAATATGAGCTGTGGAGCAACAAAAGCCACCTGCATTGCTCATGAAGGTCTGGAACCAAAGTACCGGAAAGACGGGGTTACATGCCAAGAAAAGAAAAATCCATTCTGTATGTTCTACATATGGACCAAGGCATGAGGCCCATAAAGATGAAAAGCTGCCGCTAATTTTAGTGGGATGTTTCTATGACTAATGGGCCGTGTCAGTTATAGGTCCTCTGGTTATGCCACAGTGCCTGCTTGGAAGTGAAGAAGAAGTGTTTGATTCCCAAATGGACACCCTGGAAAACTGATATTCTTACCAGCAGTTGTGTACCTTTAAAATGATACTGTAGCATTGGTGATGAAAATAAAATACAGTCAGATCCTGTGCTTTCATGGCTGGAGGCAGTACTCAGTGAATCGTCACATTGCCAGAGCTGACTTCATTTGCACTTTGGCAAATCTGTGCAGCAAAGCTGAAATCCAGGTATTAGTATTTTCAGTCAAAATTCCAGCAATTGACATCTCTTGCTACTTTTCAAGTAGCCCCTAGGGACTCACCAATGCTAAAGGATTTTGCCATATTTGCAGGAACACAGCCACTAAAAATAGTCAAGCATGTGCCTACAAGATGGCTTAGTCTGCGCAGGGTTATAAAACACACACTGGACATGTGATTTGCTTTGCTGTCGTATTTTCTGAGTTGTGAGCAGCAGGCTGCCAAAATAGAACTCGTTTGGTGATTTCTTCAGAGCCATAAGCTTAAAACTGGTTTTTCTGTTCTTAATTTATGTCATGGAGTCTCAACAGCAATTTAATTTGAAGCCTCAGAGTGGGGAAAAGCCAGCTACTGATGTCTGCAGGCTGGTTGAATGTGTGCTGGCAGAGGACTGGAGTCAGAAGCTGTGCTGGTAACTGCTTCAAAGAAGTGGCTGCTCAATCCTCAGACAGTCCGATCATTTTCTTTCAGCAGGTGACATAAGAATTGGAGCAGAAGTCTAGAAATGCAGATGGGAGCATCTGGATACTGTACCTGAGAGTTACATGACTGACTTGGTATAAATAAACAACATAATAAATACTACTGCAGTGATGGAAAATGCTGCAAAAACATATTCACCTCCAGAGAAATAGTTTGTTTCTTTCCAGATTTATATTTGGAAATGCAGAAAGGGGCTCAAACACTTTGAACTTTAGAAAATTTAAAGGAATTCTTTAGTTTGAAATAATTTCATTGTTAATAAACTATTTAGAGTCTTTCTTTCTTTCCCTCTTTTCTTTCTTTCTTTCTTTCTTTCTTTCTTTCTTTCTTTCTTTCTTTCTTTCTTTCTTTCTTTCTTTCTTTCTTTCCTTTCTCTGCACTCTCCATTCTGGTTAATATGATATGCAGCAGGGTTTTCCTCAACATATCGATACATGACCAGAAGGAGAAAATATCCAAAGATTTTAAGATACGCAGTGTAATGTCACAGATTTGCTGATAAGCTTCTGAAATCTGAGGTGTCTCTCCACACAGTATTAAACCTTTTAATCTTCTGATGGTTCTCTAGTCTTTATATACTTAAAGAGAAGCCATTTTTTTCCTCATATATATACATATATAGCTTGGAAATGGTTGTTTTCCAAATCCTAAAAAATTCATAAATCTATTGACAAGAGAGCACTGTGATAATATGGCCTGTCTATTGAGAGGCAGCAGATTTCAGACCTTAATACATCATTTCTTACATAGAAGAAATTATCAAGGCACATCAGAGTTTATTTTTAATGTTGTTTGTTGAATTTTATGGTATAAATCAGTCTCGACAGCAGCTTGCCACAAATAGCACTGCCACAAATCTTTGCCGTCAAGAATTTCAACCCAAACATCAATGTGGGACTCCTAGGACCAAAAAAAGAGAAAACAACTTGAACAAAATAAAGAAACTCAAATTTTATATGCTAAATATGATTTATATACTTATACTGACATTGATCTTTGTGCTGCTTGCCTCAGATGCTGAGGAGGGCCCGTTGCCATCCCCCCGCAGGAGCTGTAACAGTGCCACCTGGTGATGGTCCTGCTCCTCTGCCACCGTCGCCCTGGGAAGGATCACCCTGAGAAACAGCACAACTAGTGCTTAGCTGGAGCAAAGTCTTCTATTGCTGTAGAAGTCCAGAAACTCTACCAACAAATGACAGTTGGGACCTACACTGTTGGGCATCTAAAAGTTTCCTAGTTATGGTTATTTGTGAATCAGTTTATTTTGCCTCTATATTTTTATTCCAGTTCTTTTCTTCCGTTCCAATTCATGAAACTTCCCAACAGTCCAGCAATTCCTCAAAATGGCTCCTCCACATCAAAGTCAGAATCCTTGTTCTTTTTGCAAACATGTCAGCATACCACAGTGTATCCTACCTGCATTGTTAATGCCTGCTGTTTTGGAGGAGAAAAAAAAAAAAAAAAAGAAGAATTAGAGTTGTTATTGAGACTTTGTAAAAAAACCCAAACTCATTTCCTAGTTTGCATTTCCTACTTTGGGTGGAACTAATGTCTCCCAATTTTCTGTTTACAATGTAGGCACCTATGTTTGAGGTAATAATTCCAGGTCTCCTTTATAGAATCATAGAATCATCAAGGTTGGAAAAGACCTTTAATCATTTAGTCCAATCATAACCCTACTATACCAAGTCCACTGCTAAACTGTGTTCCTCAGCAGAAGGCCAAGGATTCCCTCCATAGCATGGATTTATAGCCCTGGAGATAAAATAGGTGCAGTTACGAAGGGAACAATCCAACCCGTTCTTATGTCTACTTGTCAATTGAGCCACACGGTACCCTAGAAGTACCTACTTCCAACCGTTGAGCAGGAAGGACACATAGAGCAACCAGCTGTGGTGCAAACCTTCAGATCAGGTGGCTACCCAGAGCCTGATGGATGCCTTTACCTTGCACCACCCTGAACTATGCTGATGTGGACCTGAGAGGTGGCTCTGGAAACCTCTGCTTTAGCCTCAACTTGCAAGACTTTGCTCTTGCTGCTGTTTCCTACTCTGAAATTTTTTGCCCGAAATACCAAGGGCATGAAGTGCAGACAATTCTTTACTTTGAAAACAGACACAGGGAAACCTAAGGAGCTACTAAAAGCTGTCAAGCCAACAACTATTGATTAAATTTTCATTTGCAGCATTTACGTATGTAAACAGCTACAGAGTACAGGGGATTCAGCCAATCCCTTTTTCAGCATTCTGTGAGAGGACAAGAATGATATCATGGCTACTACTTGTCTCTATTTCTTAGTTATTCATGTGCTTGACCCATGAGTTCTCTTCCTCCTACAATACCCAATTTATGTGCATGTAACATGTTCATGAAAACCCGAAGTGTATAATTTGCTGCCAGCCAGCCTACATTGAGTAAATACAAAAAGAAGACTATATATATTACAGTGTGGGAAGCATGATATCAAAATATGTGCATAAGTAAGGGCTTACCTCGTAATTTATGTATGAGGGAACAAATATGACATAGCTAAGAGTTTTCATTGTTAATTTTTTTCAACCAGATTTTAATTGTTACCAGGCAGGAGCTGTGGCTATGTGTGGTCCCTCTCCCATCTTCCACTTTTGGCAGTTGGAGGCTATTGGTGAGGAGTGCTGGGTTTGATTGGACCTTGATGCTCTTGAATCATCCGTACAAGTAATTACAGAGATGGAGCTGTTAAACAAGTTAAAATTACCTGCCCCCCTCCAATTCCAGCTGCAACCGCAGAACTGATGTCTCTCAAGGCAGCATCTCTGCCTCCTCAGAGCCAAAAATTAATGTTTGATTAGACCAGAGTCCACTCCTCTGGAGCATTGTGGCTTATCTGCTACAAACCTGGTCCCAAATTGCCATGAACCAGGGAGTTGCCCATGTTTTCTTTGATGAAAAGGATTGGAATAGATGTTGCTGATTAAAGAAGCCTGTTATGATTCTGTTTTAAATGCCTTGTACAGTGAGTTTTCCAATTAAACTTGGGTATTGTAATGTACCATAGGCGTTGTAATTGTAGTTACAGATGTTTCTGACTTTCAGAAAAGATTTCCTTATGTGTTGTAATGTTACAAAGTCAATGTGGAAAACAAACCCTCTACTATTTTTTTGGAGGGGACAGGGACATAATGTCCTTCAATTTCGGCTTAAGACTTTTTTTTGTTTTAATTTGAGTTAAAAATACCTTTCCAGCCACTCTGACAATAAGCCACTGGTGATGGCTGGGAATTTCGACAGTACTTTCCTGCCTGTAGATACAACTATAATGAGGTTTTCTCTTCAGTAGCTACCTCTGATTTTTGGAGAGTCCAATTAGCTCTTATCTAACCAATAAGCACATGAATAGGCTTGAGAAAGCTGGCAAAGCAGTGACTGTCATATTGAGCTACATTTATAAACACATTCCTGGTTCTTGTGGTTTTATGGTTTTCAGTAATGTACCTTCTGAATTCTTTTATATTTTTGTAAATTATACTTTAAAAAAATTAGCAAAATACTTTCCTTTCTTAATGTCAAAAAGATATAATAATCAAAATGTAATCTGATGTGATGTGGCACTATGAAACCAACCTTGCATAAAATTGATTCCAGCAAGCAGTAGTCCTGGGAATGGTTTCCACCCACCCTTCCAATCTCCAGCTCGTGTCAAAGCCTCTTGGAGAATTAAATGGAGAAATTATCAAACACAGTGATTCTTTTCCCCTTCATTTCTTTACTGACATGTTTTTTTTTTTTTTTTTTCTTTAAATGAAATTAAATGCATCACAAAAAAAAGGAAAGAAATGCAAGAGTAGCTAAGATTTGCTCTCCCTTTTTTACAGATGATACAATACACCTGCACATACAACAACTTTTAAAATTTTTATTTTATTTAACAGAACATCTTATAAACAAAAAGAAACAGGACACTTCTGAGATTTTGATGAAAACTAAAAAAATCTTCCCCTTTTCAAATTTTGATAATGTGAGTGGCAAATACATTAAGCATCCTAAACAGCGGCAGTCTGCCTGTAGCCCACACGCTTTGGCAGCATGGGACTTTCCTGAATGGAAAGAAAGAAAACGTAATAACAAGGAGAGATGAACATTATCTGACATGCATATGCTTATGCACAACCTTACTGCACACCTTGTTAATTCTGACAATCTCCAGGAAATCCACAGTAGGACGTGACAAAAGTTTGGCATGCATTGTGGTGGCTTAGAGACATCATCGAGGCCTGAGCTTGGATGTTCCTAGCATGAGAGATGGGTTATATCATTGCTGGAAATCAGATGAAAACCTTTTTCTACCTTGATAGGAAAGCCTCCATTTAGGTAATATTTGGCCCATGGTGTGTGTTATTTTAGGACCTAAAAGAAGAGCCTGAGGGAGAGCAACTGTCTCTTGAAAGGCTGCAGATGTGTAGTCACCAAAGATATAACTGCATTAAGCTGAGATTCTTCCTTTACTAAAGAGAGAAGGGCAAAGGTGTGTGAAGGGAGAGTTTATACATTCTTCCTTGAGTTAGCTGTGTTTATAAGAGAAAGACAGTGCTTTGCAGAGTGCAAGTCTTGGGAGATATTCTGAGAACAGTTATTTTATATGCTGATCCAAATGTCTGCAATTATGGTATAAGCTACACATTTCAATTTCATCAGCATTCACAGGGCAGCTAGATATCATCTGCAGGACTGAAAACATAGCTGAGCAGAACCAGGACTGTTTCTTGACATAGTTCAGAGATGTTTTGAAAAGGCTGAAGTACTGTCATCTTCTTCACAGCTGAAATGTCCAGGTGGTGCACTCTAGATATTATGGGCAGAAAGCTCAGGGGGAGTACATTTAGATGTGAGCACTAAAATATGTCCTTTTCAATGTTACTGGAATAGATTTCCATATCTCCTCGAATGTGAGAAATTATGCGAGGAAATCTGGGTGAGCAACTTATGCCCTATGTTTAAAATAATCTACAGGAGTCTTAATTATATTTGCAATATTTACACTTCATATAATGCTTACTGGATGCATTAGACATTTGCTTGACAAAGAAAACATTTGATTATATGAAAATCAGAAACACATGCAGGTAACTATAGTAAACAAAAGTCTGGAGGCTTAATATCTTCTGTCCTCCTTGGTCTGAGATTTGTTTGAGCCACATTAGTAGTAGTGAAAAAAACTGAGGCCAGTGCAGTTATCACAAAATCACACAGAATCACAGGACTGTCTAGATTGGAAAGGACCTTTAAGATCATCGAGTCCAATCATTAACTTCACACTACATGAAGGCAGATTCCCTTACGCATATTAACAAATAACTTGTATTAGCATATATTCTAGGGAACTCTTGACTACCCCATTATCCTCTGAAAAGCCACTTGTTCTAAACAAATTTAATTTATACAGTACTGAATCTGTCTTCATCCAAATCAGAACAGGCATGAACAGCATCAGCGTTGTCTGAATTTCCCTAATTCTGCAGCCAATATCTGTGAAAAATGCTGTCTTGCCCCAGTTTGAGGACTTCTCTATGCACCATGGCAGCAAATGGTGCTGTGGCTCAAAACTTATTCACTGTTAGTCAAGGACAGTGACCTAGGTGGGTGACCTAGGTAAGCGTGCCTAGGCTTTTCCATGGTTTACAGGCAGGAAGCAGAGGAAACTGATAATCCAAAGAGGTAAGGCCCTTGCAGACAGCATCTGCTATAGCTTGGCTGTGCAAATAGGGCTCATCTTGCCTTGAAGCTCTATTAGACTTTGGACCTCTGAGATGTCCCAGAGCTAGTCAGTGGGGAAAACATGCACTGGTGAGCTGTGATTCCTCTGGCCTGTTAGGTGCCTGCTGAAGAGTGAACTCTGTTGAATTCTGATGGTGCCTGTCAGTCTACACCCATGGCCTGGAGGGAGCTCAGAGATGGGTCTTTTAGGGGCCACACCTGGTGTGGGGTAAGAAGATCTTGGCCTGTGCTCAGGCACTGACCAAGGTGTGATCCTCTGCCCTGGAGCACCCTGGCCACCACACTGTCCCATTCCAGGGTGAGGGGACACTGACCACCCGGGCATCCGAGGAGCTGCCCTGCGACCTCTACAAAAGCTGAGCGGCGTGATGAACAAACACCAGCTAGGTAATGAGCAAAACCCGTGGTGGGGCAACAGGGAAAACCTCAGCGGCGGAGCTCCCACAGGCAGCTTCCAGTGGCTGGTAGGCAGGAGGCGCCATTTAACAGCTTGTGGAGAGGAAGGAGCGAAGCGGCTGCTGAGCCGCCGGGGGCCGGGACCGCCCGTCCCGGGCCGAGCCCTGCGGGGCTCACACGCCTCGGTCCCCACCACCAGCTGGAAGGAGCAAACGTCTCCCGGCCCCAAAAGCTGCTGCTTCAAGGCTGTGGGCATGGAGGAGCCTAAGCCCTGCGGCAGCGCAGCCGCCTCGGCTCCCACCGTGTCCTCCGCGGCTGCGGCATCCTCAGCCCCGCGGAACCGCCGGCCCTGCTCGCACCGCGCTTTTGTCCCCAGCTCGGCATCTGCTTTTGTCCTCAGCTCGACAGAAGGTTAAAATAATCAGCGACGTACTGACCATGAACATGAGAAACTCATCTGAAAGTCTAGCATATGCTCCCTAATCTATGTTTTCAGTATTCGACGTCCTTCTGTATAGGGAATAATTCTGAAAAATAAATACTAAGGGGAGATATTTGCCAATATTTTGGCAAAACGTGACGGAATATGCCACAGATTAATCGGGATGGGATTTTGCCCACTGTGCTCCAGGGCTCGATCTGCTTTTCTGTCTCCTGAAAAACTTATCTCTGCTTCTATAGGTAAATGAGTTAAATGGGAAACATTCCTTTTCCTTCTCATTAAAAAAAAATAATAAAAAAAATTTTAAAAGCGCAAAGTTTTAACTAAGAAGTCAAAACCTGTCATCTGGTTAGAAAACTTTGGAAAACATGTTTAAGGGCTTTTTTCTTTCATAGGCTCTTTATATAAATGTCAGGGAGGGGAAGGGAAGGAGAGAGGAGAGAAGAAAAAGAAAATAGGGAGAAAAGGAAAAAGGCAAAGCAAAGCAATTTCCTGCAAAACTTTCCTTTAAAAACAAAAATAATTTTCAGCTGAAAATGCTTCAGTAGCAGCAACAAAAAAGTAACTGTAGCAAGTTGTTAAACTTACCTTCGTAGTATGATTTCCTTGTTTGCAGAAAGTTTATGAACTGCTCATATGTCAGCAGTATGGATTTCTGGTAAAGAACTGATTTATTTCACTGGAGTAATCCTAGCACAAATTGGGCATAAGATCAAGATAGGTGTCTGGCTTTGGTGATTCCTGATTTACACCATGAGCCAGTGGAACTGAACTCTGACATTTCTCCTTAAACACGCTTAGTATTAAATGAAACCGGCTTGTTTGACCTAACATTGTTCGCTGTTCCATGGAGATAGTATTAAACTCTGCCCTGACACATATGTGCATTAACCCAGATGATCCTAAAGGAAAGCTGAACTTGTGCATATATCAGAGAGTAGAATTTACCCTCGTACTTATAATAATCAGAAATTTCAATTACATAACTGGCACATGAAGAATTTTAGATTGAAATGATCGCTGAATAAAAGCAGTGCTGGCTTTATCACTCAGACAAGCCAATTGGAAAGAATGTGTAAACTTTACCTTTTGCCTACTCCATCTGCCTGTGCCTTGAGAGCTGCCTTTGCATAAACCTTGCTAGATTTGTTATCTACTCTACAGCTACACTGTAATTTTTATTCTTTTTAACCGCAGCAACCACCAATTCTAATAAGAACTGGCATTCTGTTGAGATTTTCTGAGATAACACTGTTTTTTAAGGCTTATGTTTTGGGATGACTGTAAAAACCAGTAAAAGCCGTGCTCTGAAGAAGCTCTGGAAGGTGCAACGTGCTAACTGGGGTCCTGAGCTGAAGCTGCTGTCTGGGATGCAAGGAGCTCAGGAGGTGCAGGATCCCATCACCCATTAGGTCCCTGGTAGCAAAGCTCTTCAGCATGGAGGACTCGGGGGGGGGGGTGTCATATTTTTGCTCAGTGAGGTTTGCCTCTGGCCAAGGATGCTGTTCAGAGCTCCCTGAAGGTTTTCAGGGGGCTGTGGGTTCCCCAGGGAGCTGTAGGCTGCCACCAGCCTCCCCCACACTGGCTGGAGGGGCAGCAATGGGGCCAGTGCAGAGAGCTCCTGACTGGGTAAATCACCACTTTTCCTAAACAGCCTGCGATGGGAAAACAGTAATCCAAAAACTGATGAGGAGCTGAGGCTCTTTTTTCCACCTACAGCTGAGAATGTGTTTGATAAGCAACACCTAAAACATGTTAGGAAGGAGACAGTTTGTTTGCCTGAGTGTGACTTTCTTGGCAGCAGGATTTCTCCCTAATTTATAACCATTATGTAAACTTCTGACTTCCAGATTCACACAGTGAAAATATTCAAGATGAACTAATCAGGGTGGAAATCTGAAATTGTTTCTGCATGGTTTATATCCCCCATCTGGCAGCGCAGAACAAACAATACAACCCTGATGGTGTTTACATGAGTTACCTTGTTGGAGGAAATGATTGTACTTAGAAAATTGTCCTTGCTCGAGAAATTTAACAACTTGTTGGCCTAAACAGGGCTTTATATCTTTTTAATCTTTTTTTTTTTTTTTTCTTGTATATGTTTGAGGAGGGGGAAGTTATTAACTGTGAATTAGAGCTTTCACACCACATCTGCCTT
Organism: Brachypteracias leptosomus; assembly: GCA_013401335.1. Lineage (NCBI taxonomy): Eukaryota > Metazoa > Chordata > Aves > Coraciiformes > Brachypteraciidae > Brachypteracias > Brachypteracias leptosomus. Next base: position 26,838 of record VYZX01000044.1, read on the forward strand.
TTAACTACAAGCTGAACTTAGGTTAAATGTTTGAAAGTTATAGTTGGTCTCTCTGCTTAATTTCTGTTGAGAGCTGTACTGGTGATTGTCCTCAGAAATCCCTATTATTATTCTTACTACCTTATTATTAATCCCTATTATTATTCTTACTACCTATTAAGACACTCAGTGTGGCTGTTTTCCCCCCTGAAAACCTTGGCTGTCAGCAGTTTCAAGTGGCTCTGTAAATGCAATGTGTACATTCAAAAAGCATAAACGTGCTCCGTGATTTTCATTTTGTTTCACTCTAAGTGGAGTTTCACTATAGCAAAGTTTATTATGGCCAGTCTTCATGGTGTTTGATTGGATTTGCAGTTCTGCCACTCACCAAGGTTTTCTTTTAGGAAGAGTTAGAGAAAAGAAGGAATAGCTTGACAAATGCTAATAATGATATTAAGACAAATTTGTCTTCAGGAACTCTGGAGTTTTCAGCAACTTTGGAAGAGAAATTTTGTTTCAGTCATTGCCTTGCAGTGCAGAATATTTCACATGTTTGTATCAGAGTCTGAATCTGCATCCAGAAGTGTTCCAGAAAAAATATAAACACATAACGTTATACCGTGAGAATTCATAACCCTAAAACGTAATTGTTTTTATAAAAGACGGTCATTTAAATTAGAGTTACTGCACAAAGTTAACAAGAGGAAGACAATATGTCTTTTTTTTTTTTTTCTAAACTTAAAATAAGTGAAGTCTTGTGTAGCGAACCGTTTAAATTTTTTGGCTCTAGATTGTATTATTCTGTAGTTTTCAGTTGGCCTTCTAGTGATCACTGTGAATTAATGGGATATGACTGTGTCATGTGAGCTTTCCAAAAAAATGATGGAATTATATTAAATTTATTTTACTATGAATTCCATCTATGTTCTCCCAGAAAAATTCCTGGACACAAATAATTTTAAAAACAACAAAACTGGCTTGTCTTTCAGACTGAAGTTTAAAATTATTTTCCAAACAATTAAAATCATAATTAAAAACTGGGTTTTCTTTCATCCTAATATAAGGAGCCAAGATAATGCATACTTTGCATTAAATGTTGGCAGCTTTTATATAGTTATTTTTTAGTCAAAAATCAAATTTTTATGCTAAATGATATACATTAAAGTTCTTTTATGTTTCTTAGCTTGAAGGTTTAAGATGATTCAAAGCAAAACAACATATCCAATATCCCAAAGTAACTCTGCATTAAGACCTGGCTTGTCAATAGATTGTATATTTAATTTCGATTTTTTTTCTTTAACTTTTTTTTTTTTTTTTAAGGAAAGAAGTATTCTCTGTTGGAAGGAGCTGCAGCTATATAAAGCAGTAAACAGAGAAGATCCTACAGCAAAGCAAACGTACCATTGACTCTTAAGGAAACAGAATTAGGGTCAAATTATACAAAGCAAAAATGGAGGATTTTAGACATATAAAGGAAAAGCTTACACCCTGAATATAGTGTAACATTAGCCTATAGACATGACAAAGCTTTAGGAACTGGGAGACATACATGAACGTTGTGAACATTTTAAAAATATATCCAGTTAATTTAAAAGATTGAATTACACGTTCCTGAATAGAATGCAAGGAAAATAAAAGAAAATAGTTCTTTTTGTAAGTACTTTTTGCCTTGTTTATAGGTCTAACATGAAGAATACAGATTTTTGTTTTTAAACACAAAATGATTTTTTTCTGACAACTGAACAGCAATGAATTGTCAAACTTTCAATGGTTATTTTAAAGTACAGTTAATAAATAGATTTTAAATTTGTTGACATGATTTTTCTTATCATTACTTACAGGAAACATAAATTCTAGGGGAAAAGAAAAGCTGGGGAATGTTGAGTAATAACTAAAATAATATGGCAGAATAAGTGTTAATTTCAAATCCTTTACATGATGAAAAAAAAAAGAAAAAAGTGAAGGTAAACTGCTGTTTAACAGCTTCCCACTGTTATATAAACTTTCAAACAACCATGAAATGTAGGTCTCTGGACATCACTTAAAAGAACCACAAATAAACAGAGGGTCGTACCACACTTCTGTTCCCTAATGTGTAACTAAAAGGTTTAGCTAAGAACAGAAAGTGTCTAAAACTCCTTTTTGTTTATCTACCGCCTTGTGTACCATAAACACAAATAAGCAAAGCAGGGCTGGAGTGGGGAGGTAGGATGCTGGCTGCCTGTGAATAAGGCTCGGAGGAGGTAAAGAGCCTGTTAATGTCTCTGGAGGGTCATCTTACCTTTGTACATGCAGCAGCCTGGGACATTTATGTAGCAAAGAATCACCTACTTAAAAAATAAGGATGCTGCACTTAACACTCCTGTGCCAGAACATCTCTGGGGACTTGTATATCTTTCATGGAAATTTGCTGAAGTGTAACAGTTTAGCAATTACTAGGGATTTAGTATAATGGTGTCCTTTTAACAGAGTAAAACACAAGCAGGGCTATTATACCTAATGCACCTTCAGACTGCAGGACTGCTTCCTCTAGACTTACTGTGATCAGGACCAGAAATTTGTACTAATCATACAAAAATCCTCTGAAATTGAGGATGGCCCTGCATAGGCTGGAATTTCCTCCTGAGAGGAAACATCAGTACCTGTGCTGTTACTGGTGCTGCATGGGCCTACCCTGGGAAGAGGGTCCCTGCCCAGGGAGAAACCTAGCTCTTGATGACAGCACAAACCCACTACCGAAAAAAAAATCATCATCAGCTCTTAGTTACACTGGTGTAAGCTAAACTAAGAGTTATGCAAGTTATCCAGAAGCATACGCAGGCAGAAGGATTTTTTGTTCCAAAGATAACACTTGCAATGCTTTTATCCCTTGACAGCAAAACAATAAAAATAAAACAATATGAGTAAAAACTGCAAAGGTAATTTTCTTTGGGTCTTACTTTAAAATTATCCTCCTGTCCCGTCCCCCCCCCCTCAGTCTTTTCTTTTGGGGACTTCCTTCTTCCTTTTGATTTAGCAAAGAAACTTTTTAGGCACCATGGGAATAAGCAGCAGCATAAATCCAATAGCCCACTGAACGTAGCATTTTAGGAGAAAAGTGGGGCCTCTAGTTCAGACGCAGTAATTAATATCTATTGGGGTATAGGCTTCCTTGACGTATTCATTATGTGAAATCAGGCACTTACATGTGCAGCAATTAAGTTGATATATATGTGTGTAATATTTATTTATTTGTGTAATGTGTATGTGATAAATTACCAGTATGTGGATATCTTTTAAAACCTGTTACTAATCTCAGTGTTGGTCGTGTAACCTAAGAAGGAATGAAGACGTAAGCTGTTAGTGACGATGGTTATACAATACCTCAACCAGAGCAGAACATAATACAAATGTCATTACAGCACAGGGCAGCAAGCAAGCATTTTGACTGCTTGTAGATTTCATTCGGATGATAAAACAAGGTGTGTGTGTGTAGCCAGGAGCCATTTTCTCATTTCGTTCCCTTTTACAGGAACATTTAATGGCAGGAATTCGCTGGTAGCATTTCTAGAGCAACATGGTAGGCAGGAGGCTATGTAAAGGGTTACAAGCTGTAGAATGAAGTCAATAGCATGCGAGCTACCCAATAATAATGCAAATTGCAGAAGGAGTATGTACAGGAACAGAAAGGAAAAAATATATTCCCCATCTGGGCAGTTATTGAACATTTTGGACTGAGGAACACGCAAAATGGGGTGGAGCAGAGATTTTCCTGGCTTGCCTTCCACATCAATCAGTTTGTTGAGAATTGTGCACAGCAAACACAGTTGTGCCACTCTGAAAAAGACAATGGATCAGAGAAACAGCAACAACATTTTTCCAAAATGACTGGTGGTTCTGGGGTCTCATTGGACATACTTTGAAACTGTCACACTTTCAGGAAGCGTTGAAGCCCTATTCTCTGAAACTCAGGCCCTCTCAGTCAACTGAGGGCAAAGCACATTGTGTTAGGAAGGCTCTGAGTGAGAGACGTGAAAATCCTCATCCAAGATAATTGCGTTCAGGGGATTTCTGCCACTGGAGTAAACAACTCTGGGAATTCAAATTCACTGTTCTTATTATCGATGTAAGTGATTTTCAACAAAAATGAAGAAATAGCACATTATTTTGAAACAGGAAAAAAAAAATTAAATTATTATATCCTCTACAATTAAAAGCATTTCAGGGAATGTGCTGAGCCCACACCTTTGCTGTAAGAAGTAGTAACACACAAAGTAACTTTTTAAAGTCATGCACATATTTTTAACATAACATACACAGCTTAGACAATATTGGGATTTTGTCACTGAAATGTCTTTGTGTTGACTGTTGAATAGGACGTCAAAGGCTTAGGGTCTCAAATGGTGCTTTTCATTAGTCAAATGCCCTACAAAGGTTTTTGTGGGCTCTCAAGACTATAATGGACTTTCACTTTCTTGAAATTCAAGCTATTTTTCTGATTTTTTAAAAAATGAACCAGTGTAAGAAAGATCATTTGTCATACAGAAAGAGACCTTATTAGCCCAGGATTAGCATGTGAAGCTGTCAATTTTTTTAGTTGAGGATTTTTTTCAATGATAAATAACTTTTGTAAGCATCTTTTAATTGTTTAAAGAGAAGCCAGGAAATAATAATTAAAAAATTTCTATGTATCAAAGATTATTTTCAAAAATAAAACCACCAAATAGTCTGCTTTTTTTTTCTTTCTTTTTTTTGAAACTGAAAACAGTCAAACCTCAGTTTTATGTTCAATTGGAAAACAGAAAAGGGGAGAAATAGCTTCTCTTTCAGAAATGACATCAATACATTTAATTATTACTGGAAGCTAAAGGCTTTGAGTACTGGAATATTCTCTTTCTTTTCATACATTTTTTTTTGTATCTGCCTTTACAAGGCTGTAAATTGTGATTAATCTACCAACCTATCACCAGGATTGAATTACATTTCATACTGTGCTGCAAGACTAATTAATTTAATAGTCTTATGTAAGTGCAGACTAGCTGTGGTGTTTTGAACCTCCTCACACATGGTGGTTTTGAGACTCCAAACTGAATCCCAAACTTTTCAGGTTCGTGTTCTGGGCAAGCCTGACGAAGAGCCAGCTCTGGCTGCTGTGGACTGTGCACACTTAGGTCTGCCAGACATTATTTGAATTAGTTGAGCACAAGATGGACAAGCACACATGTTCTTTCCACACCTATCCTCTCAAACCCATGTGTGCAAGAATGCTCCACTCCTAAGAAATTCCTTTCTCAAATATCTTCCTGTATGAATACCCTAGATAGACTTGCCAGCTTACTGTCTTCTCCTCATTGTCCAGACACCTTCAATTCTCCTTTGAGCTTTGAGAGTGGTTGGACCAGAAAAAATAGCTCTCATGGTCTATAATATCCCTGTGTTGTTTGATGCCTCAGAATGCAAAGGAGCTAAAAACAGTAGATTAACTTCTGAAAAGTTCTTCCCCATGAACTTAAAGGAGCCATTAGGAAGACAGAGGTAGGAGGAAATTGAGGTCAGAGTATACTTTTATCTTCCTATTCCTATGCAAGCAATGAAAAAAATCATCATATTGGGAGTAGAAGAATAAAGTTCTTTACATAGGGAAGGAATGAAATTCCTCTTTCCATGCACCAATGTCTACATGCACATCTGACCTAATTTTTTGAAACACAAACACAGATTTTCTCCGTGTTCTGATATACATTTCTACAACAACAGAGCTGGTTTTGTACATATTCTGTTCTGTATTTTCTAACACGACTGTTGGCTTCCTGCCCATGGCGGATGTATTTTTGAACTGCTGGTTTGGGCTGAGCCTTTTTTTTTCTTTTTTTTTCCTTTTTTTTTCTGATTTGCATACCATGAGCGTTTAATCTGCTAGAAACCCTGGCCTTGTTTTTTCCAGAGCTCTGGAACTGATGAAGCAAGAGTAAGTTCATAAAGTGAAGACAGAAGCAGAGCTTCCAGACCAGGCTGGTAGATTTCTTTACCCACTGTGCATATGCTTTTCTTAAAGCTCAAGAACTATCCAAGAGTCAGTTCGTGAAGGTATCCTAATCCAGGAAGGAATTCTGACTTCTCTTAAAGCTAAATGAGATCCCTAGCACTGTCGTGGGGAGACCACTGTCACCTAAAACAGTGGGATTTCATTGCCTGGGTTATCTCAGCAGCATTATTCAACAGCTTTACAATTTAGACGTTTGGGAGAAACTGTTGTAAGTTTTTAATGAGAGCAGACATTTACCACCCCCAAGTAGCTAAATAGACTAAAAATAGCCCTTGTTTTGGTATTCCTAGGTTCCCTGAGGTTAGTGATATGTTTAATTTGCTGTCCGTTTGAATACAGGAACTCCCTTGACAGGTTTTTGACAGTGGAGAGTTTTGTTAACAGGAATGTTCGAGTCAAGTAACATACCCACTCAGCTCACTTCCTTACGTGCCCTCCACCGTATATTGCTCCTGGTTTTTTAACAAAATGAGGATCAACAAAGATTCCAAAGATTTGACAGGTTATCTATTGTTCTTTATTTTCAAAATAGAATCATTCTCTACCATGGTTTTTCTAGTAATTTCTTTTGCTTTTAAAAAAAAAAAAAAAGGAAGAAAAAAGAAAACAAGAATTGAAGAACGCTCTACACTGCTTACTGTGGTGAAGTTTTCTTTTGAGGTTCTCCACTTGAATTCTCTTTACATTCCTTCCTTACTGATTATGGCCATATGCTCTTGCCTTAATAAAGTGTTCCAAACCCCATGATGAACTATAATGGGCTGAGTGTGGTTGAGTTCATGGCAGAGTACAGGCCTTCCATGAGTATTCTCTGTAAGGAGTTGTAGTGGCGGTAGCCACACTGCTGAATGAAGATGTAATCAGTCCCAAGACCAGCAACTTCTGGGAGGTAAGTGTAGGCAATTTGCATATCAACTTTGATCTAGTAGGTTACACGCTTAGCAGTCTAGAGGAAGGGTTACATGAGGAAGGAAAACTGATACTTGGGTATTAAACTTGCTTCCCTTGAATGAGATGTATCCTATTTTCTATATGGAAAATGCAATACCCCAAACATTCTTTTCTCATACCTACCTGAGGTGCTTCAGATCC
>VYZX01000044.1:70044-93507 GCA_013401335.1 Brachypteracias leptosomus
ACCACAGATGGAATCACATCTCCCATGCTTACCAGTGAGAGGAGACTAATAATTTTATGCAAACTTTCCCATCCTCTCTGCTACTTGGCTTGCAAGCTGCAATGAAATCTTTCTTCTTGTCAAGTATGCAATTGCCTCCTTTGCAAAGGACATGAAATAAAGCACTGCTATGTTGTTTGAACTTCTTAAAGTAGTAAAAAGATAGCAAACTTCACAATAACTAACATTGGGCATTCTGGCCTCGATTCAACAGTGCACTTAAATATGTGCACAAGATCATCTCCATTAAGCAAAGCACTTAAGAACATTCTTAATTTTTAACATATGTATAAGTGCTTTGCCGAGTAACGATAGATTTAAGTACATGCTTGTGTGTCATTCTGGATTGGGGCTAAAATCAGCACATATTAGTTCTTTCCAACAAATCAAAGCATCTGTTTCAAAAATAACAATGGATTCTTCATAGCAAACAGCTGTCCTCATCTACAAAGTGTTTCAACCCAAGGCATGACTTGATGACTTGATGTGCATAATAGAGAAATGCTATTTAAGATGGACTCAAGTTTGTAGAAAAGGTATTAGTCCTTCCTAAAGATGAAAGCTGAAAAAAAGGGCCATTACATCTTTTCTGTCTGTAAATCTTTCTTTGTAATGAGAATAGAAATGTATGGATTTAAGTACACACTTAGGGAGAAAAGGAGGAAAATGTCACAGTTTGGATTTCATGTCTCTTCAGTGCTGTATTTAGAACAGCTAGAATTTCAGTTTGCTAAAACATTTCCAAAGCTATGGCTATTTTCATTTTTCCATAGGCAAAGGTTTGCATATTTTTAGTGTTAATTCACTTTAATAAATAAACACCCTTAAAAAAGCTGTACGATAGAGAGAATAATAGTTGTAATGCAAATCATCTAGGGATTAAGGATTAATAATATAACACTACTCATCCCAAAGGATCCCTAAACACTGAAATGACTTTCTAAAAAGCCCTCAATCACTCACTCTTTCCCTTTTGGGGTAAACCACAGTAACAATTTATCAAGGCATAGCATTACATTTAAGAACAGAAGGAGAAGGATATTATCTTTGACTACAACAAAAGAGAGAATTTTACGTACTGTAGACAGAATAATTACCCAAATTGGAATTGGCCAGAGCAGAGGAAAAAAATGGAGGAGGTGAACAGAAGGTCAAAATGAAGAGATGGGTGACTTCTAGAGAGCCATTTGTCACCTAAAGAGGAGGGGAGGAGGGGAGAGAGAAGCAGAGAAGAATTATGATTCTCTGTGGAAATCAAAGCAAAAGTATGCATTCCTGCCTTCAACATTGTTGTTTGGTAATATAAGGTTGTGGGGAGCTTGACAGAGAGCCAGAAATAAGTTTCTGTTACCCAGAGAGACAAGACAGATATATCTGGGAAAGAGGCTTGGGAGCCCTGTAACATGCTGAACTTGAGCCAAATATTATTGGAAAGGACCTGGGAGAAAAGAGAAACTCCAGGCACTGCACTGGCTTTCTTTGTTGGAAAGATCAGATCATTTTGTATGCGATTTGAGATGTTATTATACATATGACTGTGCATGTGTGTGGAGGGGTGGGGGGATTATTTTGCTTTTACAGGAGCAGAACTACCAGAAGTGAATTCATCTGAGTCTTTGGCTATCCCCAGACCTTGGGGTCAGCATAAATTTCTCTGCAAGCAGTTCAGGTCATGTATTCTTCTGGAATCTTAGAGCAAAATGGCATCACGAAGTTGATAGAAGACTATTGCTGCTACTGAGTGGATATTTATGATCTATGATTAAGTATGTTTTTTGAAATCTCTGGCATCCTACCTAACAGGGAATTACAGAGCAAAAACAATTCTATTGAAATATAAAAGTCACATCTCTACTGCTAGAAGATTAAGCAGAAGGATTTCTCTGGACAGAAGTATCTGAATGTAAGTCTTTAGTAAGGTCCCTAGGTATGATTCAGAAAGTAGAAGACCTGTAACAATTGTTCTGTGGATTTGTTGTTATTGCACAAATTAAAAAGGGAGAGATGGAAAAACTGAATGTTATACAAATTTCATATCTTGCAATCATGACTATGTAGATCATTATGAGTCCCTATTTACAGAAGACGGATCATTTAGCATTCTGAGTAGAGTAGGAATTTGGAAATCTAAGTTTTACAAATTCTTCCATTCCAAAATATTGCTTTCATTTCAATCCTTTTGAAAGCAGCCATAACAAAAATGGTTTGAGTCAGTTGAAATGTTGTGTTTTGATAACACAGAGATATTTTGCTTCAACTATTTTATTACATCAGATAACATTCGTTTAGAAATGAAAAATTGTTTAAAATTAAACATTCCTTTCTTTTTGTTATCCAAATTCTTGCTAACCATTTTTTTTCCTCTTAATATAAATGAACCAGCTAGATATGGGCAAATATAAAGTAAGGTTTTAATGAAGCTTCACATTCTGACACAAAAAATGTGGCACAAGCGAAAGAACGTCCCTTTTACTTAGCATGAGGAAAACTTGTTTCCTTCATGTCCTTGGAAGGACAGAAGGAAAGTAAAGCTTACTAGGATTATGATCTATCTGTACAAGTCTGTGGACATGAGTACTGAAGAAGATTGAAATTAAATTCTCTACCCTTAGAAGAATCATCTTACTTCCTTAGCTGACAAGGTCATTAAAAAAAAAAATCCACACATTTTTCTTGACAGCTTTATCCTTAAGCATATGTACATGCAAACGTATAATAGATACTCTGGTTATTGTCACCTGCTTCTAATTTTCATCACAAGACTGTATGTCTATGGCTTCTTTGACTTCTTTGCTCCTTTGCTTCTTATTTTGTGTGCCATCTCTGTTTTATGCACAACAGCAATTGGTTCTTCTAATCACTGTCCTTATGCATGCTTGTTATTCAAAGTGAACCCTTTTTACTTCCAGTATGGCATTGCATGTACTTGTAATTTGGGTGACTATTGTTTCAGCTGTTTGGCTCCATTGATATGCTTCTGAATAAAGGGCAGTTCTTATACCTACCTGCTTTGATGAAGTGTCTCCCGACCTCCAGCATAGCTTTATAAATAGCTATACTTATCTATCTTACACTTAAAATGCAGGAAAATAATGTTGCATTAAAGAAACAAAGAGGCCACTGAGTTGGACAGGTTGGTCGTAAAAATATTTTTAAATTATTTCAGTAAAATTACCTCCTTAATCTGATTATCTTTAAGCTAAAGAAATATTTTTTAAGGTTACAGCTACTCTGACTAAACTATTTTACAGCTCTCCTATAGACATGTGTGTTAAGAAGCTTGCCATGCTTATTCTGCATGATTGTGCAGCATGGTACACTGTAACCTGGGTACTTATGGGAGTTTTATTCTTTCTCCCTGGGAAAAAGAATGTAAATAAGCCAACCTCTGTGGAAAAAGTTTTTTCAGAGACTGAAAGATATTTTTGTTGTCAAGTGGTTTCTCTGCCACCACTGTTCTTGTTTACAGGAGGCCCTATAAAGGAGCACTTTGTTTATGGCAATCAAATGAACAGTGACAAACTTTCCTTAGCAAAATGACAACTAAGAGCATGCATCCCATGTGGTATTTCATATTTAGTTACTATCCTGACTTTTGACAGGTTCATTTGCTACACATTGTAGAACTTAATTTTTGTTATGATACCATTAACCTGGAGGTTTAGAATCATAGCTGCATTGCACAAAAAGCAATGAAGTGGTGACAGAAAGAAAGGCAGACACATTGAATTTGTACCAAGACTAGTACAACCAGGCTTTACAGTTCCTTGAAATTGCATCAACTCTAACACAAAATCACTGAAGTGTTGTTACACCGTTGCTAGTTATGCCTGTACTGGTAAATTAACAGTGCTAGGATTGTCCTCTGATGTGGATGTCAAATTGCACAGTCTAGCTAACCTATGCTGTAAAAATCTCTTTGTCATTCAAAACAAAGTGGTTATACTAAAACTGACCATTGTGGGTGGTTTGATTCCTAAACTGTGCTAAGCAATTTTTTTGAGAATGCTAGGGAGGTCAACAAAATGTGTGTCAAAATTTGCCCTAGCAATCAAGAAAATCTACTTCTGACGCTTGGATCTGGGCCCTAGCAGCATTTAATTTGTTACTATAGACATAATCTCAGAGTCTACCTGAGCTCTTTGCTCTTCAGTCTATACTGACACATTAGAACAACTGCAGCCTGGCAATTAGCATTCCCAAGTCTGCCAGACAGCTTTCTGCATCACAAATTTAGTGACACCACTGCTACTGTTTCATCAGAGTTCTGCCTGTAATGTGTTGGTTGCTGTATATATGTAACAATGAATAGTCTCTGCATTAACACAAAATTGAATGAGAATTCAAAACAAGAAGCAAGGAAAAGAGAAATGGAAGGACTCTCAAGACAAGAGAGGAAAACAGTACTGTAAGAAACATGCTGTGTTTTAGCTGAGATTCTTTGTAGAATAATTTTCAGAAAATAAATATTAACAAGATGCTGTGGAGAGGTATCTCCATAAGAATGGGCATGTGAGCAAACCCAGACTTGGTGGCGCCAGCAAGGACACACAAGGACGGCTACAGGGAGCACGTAAACAAGGACACACAAGTACAGCCACGTGCAGCACGTGAAACGGCAGTGATGCAGCAAGAAAAAGGAGGCAGAGGGTGGCGCCTTGAGAGCAGTACCTGGCCAATCAGAAGATGTTGCTTAGCGTCTGGCAGAGTTGGTTACCTATTAGAGTTGTGCTTCCAGCGCGTGATCAGCGCTGGTGGGTATATAACAAGTGAGCTTTGGGCAATAAGCGGCAATGCTTGGATTATATTAGTCCGTGTACGCGTTGTCCATTGATCTCCCTCCTCAAGATGCTACCTGTCTGGCTGTTGCTATATGGCAATTTTCATTGTGGCAATAATAAACAGCTTCCGATCGGTGGGCTGGTTTTTCTATAAGGTTCTACAGAAACATTATTTCATGCACAAGGTATGTAAAGTGTGTTTTGACATAAAGGCAGTGTTGGAGGGAGCAGCTATTGACAGAGTAAAGCAGAAATTCACCCCCTCCTAAGCCAATAACAGGTAGATTGCATAAGTTTACAGTAAGAAAGACTTCAGTATAGTTCTGATAGAATATTAGAAAAAAAAATAAGGAGGATATCCTACTTTACTGATACCTAGTGACCTCTACAGGTGTTTTAATATGTGATGATGGCTTTCTTAAAAATCAATGAAGACTGGATGCACAACTAATGTAAACTGGTACTCCATTGAATTAAGTTAAGAATTGATCCAAAGCTGGTGCACAGAGTTAATGCTTCCCGTGTTAGCTAGATGTCTGATTTATTTTAGGAACCTCGCCAATCTCATCACAGGTTCAGTACAGAAGTAGTTCTTACATGTGTCCCTGTGACCCTCCAGCCCATGAATTTTTGAGCATATTTTCTGAAACTAAGAAAAAAACCTTGCACGTAAGAAGTCCCACAACTTTCATATGGGCAAAATGAGACTTGCCAAGCTTTCCTCTTTCCTCTCAACAGCAATGAGCACCAACATTCAGAAAGTTCCTAACGAGCATTTCTCAGTGGCATGTCCTTGCTTTCTTGGGTTTCTTTGTGCCTCTGCATCTTGCCTGGTTTTTTCATATAGCAGGTCAAACTTCCTTGGCTAATACACGGGCTTCCAGTCAGTCTTAACCGAGACACTAGGCTTGTAAGAAGACACATTTCAAGCAAGAACTAGATCAACTGTAAATAGAGAAACTAGTGAACTTCTCCTTAACAACTCAATCAATTGACAGGGAAATTCACTAGTGTTTTAGTAAGGTGCACAGCAGACCTTCATAAGAGGCTGCAAATTCCTGACTTACTAAGACAAACTCGGAAAGAGGATGGGAAGTGGAATGCCCAAATATTTCCCCAGTAAATTCTAAAGCAGATGTACAGCTTGTATTTTGACACAATTTGAACCATAAGACTTGAAAGTAAACTTGGCACTGCTGTGTAAAAAATGAAATCCTTTTACGTTCACCTGACATTTCACATATGGATAATGAGTGTTATGAGTAAAAAATATTTTTACAAATTGTTTTTGTAACTCTGAAGAAGATTTTTCTGCCTACACTTTTTTGGCATTGACATTGACTTAAAAGCAGAGGGAAGAAAACTAATAAGGATTTCATTAATTATAAAGATACATAAATAACTATATATAATATAGTTTTTATATATATATATAAAGAAATATTTAGAGAAACCTGAATGGTTTGATTTTGGTCTAAAAAGAAAATGTATGAAACTTGTAGAAAAAGTCTTTCAACTTGGAAAGAATCAGATCTTCAAACAAAACAAAATGAAACAAATTATTGAAGGAAATGGTCATTTTTATGATAACAACAGCAATATTTTTTAATAGTCAGTATTTCAAGCATCAGTTCCTACAAATGCAGACTGAGGTATCTAGCATAGCTAAGTAATGTAAGTTACTTAGTAAGTAAGTTGAGAATAGAAGGAAAAACAACAACAACAACAAAGAAATCTATATGGCTTTATTTCAGATGTAATTAATTTTTCCTGGATGGCTCATTCCAGAAGCTGAAATATTTGAACTAAGCCATGTTAGCAATGATCATAGTTCTAGCATCTTTTCTGCATTTTATTATAAATTCTTTTTGGGAAAGGAAAACTTTTGTGTATTTTTAAAAGTCAAAACATGGCCTTAAATATTCATATTTTTTGAAAGAAAGCATATTGCTTTTCTATTGAGTCATGCTATGGGAATAGAACCCAGACCATGCTGCTGGGATTCCTACAAGAACTTTCAGTTGCTTGTGCATATTGTATAATCTGAGAATCAAGGGACTCAGCTGCAGTTAATTTTCATTTGCTGTTTGTATATAAATGCTTTTAGTACTTAAACTAAATTCAGATCAATTAAACTAATGTTGTTTGACATAATATTCCTTGTTCCAAAATCAATATCCCTTCATTTGACAGACTTATTCTTGAATTCAGGATGTTTATTATTCTTAAAGCTTACCTATCGACCTGGTTTTTGTCTTTGATGATGTAAAACAGTTCTTCCTTATGTTCTATGAGCCAGAGTATAATGGGGTTCAAATTTCTCTGGTAAATATCTTTAATCGTAAGATCACATGTGTTAACCTCTTACCATAGTGCTAACTTCCTATCCTTTCCTTTTGTCTTTGCTATTTTCTCTTCAAGACCAAGTTCTCTCAAAGAAGATACATTTTTTTTATAGTACTCTTTTTCCGAGATTGTGGTATTTGATGCTGAAAGGTCCTCCACCAGATTTCGGGGGGTGAAGTCTTCCAATTTTATTTCCATCAACAGATTCCATAAAGGTCCATGGCTCAAAAATATTTCTCCAGACTGGGTTTGATAACATTTATGACACTACCTAGAGAGGGGGGAGGAAGGGGAGCTGTAGAGAAGCACTAACTTTTTCAGTGTTTATTGTCTATACATCAGGCAGATGTACAATGGTGGTCGCCTGCATTTCATGGTGATCCAGAGTTGAAATGAGTCATAGTGATACTCGCTTTCTACTCCTTTTTTCACAAGCACCTTATTTCCATAAGGCGCACTGTTGAGAAATACTGTAACACCAAGGCTGGGACTTTCTTATCCTCCCCCAACAAAAAGCATGAATCACAATTTGACCCTCAATTATGTATTTCTTCATATATATCCCTAATAATGGCTGCAAGAGCTCGCCTGAATAACGGCTGATTAAGGATTGAATGGAGTCCTTAAGATTTGGTCCACCAGGAGTATTTATCTTGAGCTTTTTTTCTGAGAAGACAGAGCAAGGCTCATGCCCTTTGGATCCTCTTTACCCTCCCACTGTGGTACTTATAAATCTTGTGATTTTGTTTTGTCTGGCCCTTGTCCAAAAACAGACCTGTCGAATGAAAGGCAGCTTTGGGATCATTTATCAATGTAACAGTGGGAATAGAGGGCTGAACAGTAGTTTTGTGCTGTTACCAAATGCTGAAACCACCATGAGCACTTACCTAATTGGAATAATATGGCACATGGTCCCATAATTGCTCTCCTTTGATAACTTTACTTAGGTCATGTTTTCTCAGTTAATTATCATTAGAAAAATATCTAATGAAGGTAACAAGGACTAAAGTATTGCAAAAAAATGGGTATAGGCTGCAGTGTGACTTATTTTCAGACATAAATATTTTCTTTACATTAATAGTAATAGAAATGATATAACTTGGCATTAACTGCAAATGTAATCAACAGCTATGGTTCCCAGGTATTTATTATGACTGAAGGTCAGAGTGGAAGAGAGGTTATTAATGAAACTTAAGCCAAACCCTCTCAATTATGCTGCTGGAGGGCAGAGTTCTGACCTCGTCCTCCTCTGCAGCTGCCCAGACCTCCTCCAGACACGGACAAGAAACGAAATCCTACAGCTTCAGGTATATCCTCCCAGCCACTCAAGCCTTGCTCCCATTTGTTAGCAAAATGAATAAAATTACTATTACTCCATGTTTAGAACAAGAATGAAGGCAGCACAGCTGCTAATAAATTACATCATACTTCTGGGAGAGATACAAGAGAATATTACAGTTCTGGACAACTGCTCCAGAAAAAAAAATTTCACCCTTCCACACTCTATTCTGTTCTATGGAGAACAGTTTAGGTCTTCTGACAGGAAAACTTCTCAGTGAGTATTTCCACTGTTTTTCTTGAGTAAAACCTTATATTTTAATCTACATCATCCTTAAAAGTGTGTCTTAACCTGAGAGATATGCTGATAAACTTATTACTATGTGTTAGGCTGGTATCTGTCTCACCTTATCTCAGGTACCTAATAGTTACAGGTCTAAGTCTGACCTGGTGACCTCAGACTCACTGTATAATCAGAAGAAAAAATGGACATTCCCAGATCACAATCCATCTTATTTGAGCTAAGTACACAAGACAGGTCAGATGAATTGTGGCCTGGATTTGCTTCCACTGAGTATAACAGGAAGCCAGGGTAACTAGCAGAGGTTTAAACATTGAACTCTCAGATGTCTACATTAAAGTAGATGAATTGCACCCTGAAGTTATGCACACTAATAAATTAAATAGTAGAAGGGAACATGCCCTGCCACTTTGTTGCCTACAATGCAAACAAGTTTGGATGGTACCTGGCTGGTTTTTACCAAGGCGAGCTATTGCCATGCAAACCAGTTCCGGAGTGATTTGGAGCCAAAACCTATTGTTAACAGGCAGTTTGAATATGGCTGCTCAGTGTCTGAAGGCACAAGGATTCAATAAAATGGATGCAGACCTTTCTATGCTGGTTAGCTGCAGTGCCAGAGAGCGGCTGTGAGCCCATTTAATTTTCTAGTATGGATGTAGTCTTAGTAGCTACAGGAAACAATTCATATCAAACCCATTTTAAAGCTACAGAAGTCAAGTCACACTTTCCTACAGATTTCAGTGGAAGTAGTCTCCAGACAGATATGTGGTTAGAAATCCCTTCCTCCAGCATCCAAGGGCCTCCAGAAACCAACAGCAATCTCTTTTCAGAAAGTATGAAACACTAATCTTGCTGATAGAAAATAATAAAGATGTGAGCAACTGCGTGACAACATCTAGCCAAAACATTGTGCTTTAAGACTATGGTTCTGTTCCCACTGACTTCAAAGCTACAGGATCAGGCCTGAAAAGTTTCTGAGTTTTTTTGCTGGAATGATAATGGCCAGAAGTAGAGTTATTTTTATTCTTTAAGAGAAACAATGAATAAGAGACCATGCTTAGTTTTCACTGGAAATTCTGAAACAATCAGTTCACTTCAGGGGGAAAAAAAAGAGAAGCCCTCTGCACTGAATTATTTTTTTTCCACTATGGTCATGAACACTTTCAAAGAAGCCTGAGTCAGGACAGCCAATGCAGTATAAAGCCAAACTACTAAAACATCTTTCCTTTCCTCAGACATTTGGGGCCTGTGTTCTCTTTGTATATTTTGTCACTGGGAAATAAACCAGCTGCGTTCTTGAAATCTTTGTTTCTCTTTCTTCTTAGGTCAATTCACTTTTACGCATTGTGTTTGGCTCTGCTAATATCTGCAAGGGAACCTGTGCTTTGATTAATAGCATTTTACCTTTTTTTACTTTAAACTTGCTCATTGTCAGGGTGGTTCTCATTAACCAAGCCAGTAACTAGAATCAGTTTCACTAACTAAATGAAGCAGAGTGTAAAAATGTGGAAAGTGAAGAAAACAATAAGAACTAAATCCCATTACATGCAAAATTCTCCAGCAGAAATAGCTAGAACCAATCTATGTCGCCATCACTTTTGCTTCATAAATTATATGAAAAGCCAATATACAATTCTGTTTTAAAATTCTACCCATAGAATACTAATTTATGTGGGAAGGGACCTCTAGAGGCTTCTAGTTCAACCTCCTCATACAAGCATGGTCAACTATGTGGTCAGACCAGGTCTTTAGCCAGTCAGGTCTTTACAGCTTCCAAGGACAGAGATTGCACTATCTCTCTTGGCGGCCTGGTCCCCTGCTTCACTGTTTTCATGGGTAAAAGACATTTCATTATAGCCAGTCTGAGCAGATCTTGTTTCAATTTATCTTTGTTGCTCATCCTCCCACCATATGTTACTGTGAAGAGTTTGACTTTGTCATCTCTCAGTGCCTTCTATTCACAGTATCAGCTAGTTTAGTGTTAACTGCACACCTAATAAGACTATACTCCAACACCTCCTCCAGGTCCCCAGTAAAAATGGCGGCAGGCACCAAGACAAATCCCTGCAGTATTCCACTGGTTACCAGTCTCTAGAGAGAGTGTGAGGCATTAACCATGATCATTTAAGCCCAATTATCAAATCAGATTTTACCCATTTCGTTGTTCTCCAGTCCAGAATATAGCATCCTAGCTTGAATGCTAGGGAGATAGTGCTAAAAGCACTTATCTTCATTATCTTTCAGAGATGGTAAAGAGTGGTTTTGCTATGACATTAGTTGGCACTCTCAGACACAGCCTATGTGGTCCCAAGGTCTCATATGGGTTGAGTTCTCTCACACAGTCCCCAACTTGATCTCCTCCACTGTTCATACCTCTTTGAGTGTTTTCTGTAACCACGGAAGCCTGGGAGACCTGCTTAATGAAGACTGAGGCAAAGAAGATATTGAGCACCTCAGTCTTATCCATGTCTGCTGACACTAAGCCACCTACCCCATTCAGCAACAGTTCCATATTTTCTTGGTTCAGCCTTTTACTACTAAAATAACATTAGAAGTTAATGTTGATTTTGATGTCCCTTGCAAGGCTCAGCTCTAAGTGAGGTTTGGCTTACCTGACACCATCACACATTCCTGGACAACACTTTAAAATTTTTCCTTTGTAGCACATCCTTGCTTCCATGTTACCCATCCAGAAGATGTCAACCCAATTAGAACCAGGGTTTGTGACCTAGATGCTTGGTTTACTTAGAAATTAGAAAATTTCACAAAACAATCTGTGATGGAAAGGTTTTACCAAGAAATTCTATTACTGGATGGAACAACTAACATGGTTATTTAACTATGGTGCTAATAGCTATGAAAATTACTTACTTATCCTGACATTTTTGATGGAGCTAAAACCACATCAGGGACAGGAATTTTTTAAGAAAATTATGAGTCTTTTTTACTACAGAGGACCCAGGGATGATTTATATTTTATTGATGGTCCATAAAACAGTTCTTAAATTTGACAATTTTGGTTGGAACAAGTGATAGGATTTTGCTCAGATTCATTGCTAAGGACCAGACTGCAGTACTCATTATCACAGTAGATAGTACCTTCTCAAATGGTCATTTCATTTAAATTAACATGACTCTTCAAAAAGTAGCATGTAAGTCAATGTGAGTAAAGTGGTCAATATCATTAAGAACAAGGCATCTATTTCCCCTTCTTTCACTAGAGGGAAGAAAATTATAACAGACATAAGTGGGACATGTTTTGCAGAGAAATCTGGCTTAGCAGCATCATGACCCTTTTTTCCAGACACCAATACAAATGCTCTGCATTTAGTCACCATTTGAATCCTGCCACACTTTTCAAGAACTTTTCAAGAATGTGAAAACATTGCATTCCACCTGAGTCCAAACCTGGGTTATTGAATGTCTACTTAAAAACTGGAAATTATTTAGAATAAATTGTTCAGGTTTCTAAAACAATGTCCATTCCCTGCTTGCCAGAAACAGATAATAATACGGGTTTTTAAATTTCATCAAATGAACTTGTACTTTTTTTTCTTTTGTAAATGAAAGGGGAAATCTCACAACACAAATATGGTTGCAGCCCCTCTGCAAATTCAGGCTAGTATCAGTGTACTTGTTATAACTGGGATGTGTTTGGATGCTTTTACTATAATCAAAGTAGTGAGAGACTTATAACAAAATTCTTGAAAGCTCTAAAGTGTCATTTAAATGTTGCCTACCTTCCAGTGTTTTTCATGTTCTAACATTCCAGTATTAAATTCCCTGATTGTCTTGTTTCTTATACATACACTTGGAGGCATGCCCAGATGGGTAAAAGTCCTAATAAACACCTAGTTGATGCTTATGCTATTTAAAGATTTATAATTCAAGTATTCTCTTGCATAAAGGATTTTTTTTTCCTGTTTTTGAGAGTTAGTCCCATGATTCCCTGCAGGATTAAGTCTGGTTTCAGTCTTGGTGCTTTCTAGAGCTTCCTTTGACAATGCCACAGGGCTGTACAGGAACATTACCAGGTAGGCAGTATGGATCCAACCATTCTGCTTCTGAAGTGAAACAGTTTAGTTGTGTGGACACAAGTCATGCTGTGCCATGCCTCAAGGTCAAACTAGTGTTTTTGGCAGCTCTTATTCACCAGTATAGATATAGTCTCTTTCTTTGACCAAGCAAATACTCATTTATTCACTGACAGATGGACTGACTTAACTGCCACATCTCATAGTAATCTATAACTAGTAACAGGGCAATATTTTAGGAGGCAAGAGACTTGAATCCAGATTTTTTATACAAAATGAAAGTGTTAAAACCAGAAAAGAATAATTCCCTCCCTACGTAGCCCCTAACCTGGTTGATACTGTGCTGGGAGGAGACAAATATACATTCAGTCAGCCCAGGAGAAAATAAATGTAGTCACCATTCTTTGACAACTAGGTGAAATCTAGACACTACTACTCCCAGAATCATTTTGTGAGACAGAGCTTGCTAAACTGTCAAAGTCCATGACATATTTTGTGTTTGTGACTTCCAGACGACAGGCACGACCTCCTCTCCCACTTCCTGAACTAGAGGACCTCTAGCAGGCTGAATTTTATAACTGCTGTTCTTATGTGCTTAACACTCCCATTTTGTCTTGTAGGGCAATCCTTTTCCCAGCACAGGGTTGTGTTCTCTACAAAGGATAATGCGTAGTATGACACATAGGTAGGAGAAGGGAATTATTCCCAAAAAATAATTTTAGCATCCAGGGGGATGATAGAAAACAGAACAGTGAAGTTAGTACGTGTCCTAGTAAGATACTAAGACTTTCTGCTTAATTCAATCTTTATGAATTCCTCTTGCTTTTGTGAATCTATTCATTCAAACAGGAGAAACTAAACATGGCACAAATTCATCAAAATTTCTAGAGTTTGAGAGCTGCCTGTCTCTGTTCTTGTATGATCTTTCATCTCACAACTCTTTGGCCAAGCCAGGCTTGTCCACATTTTGGAAAAGTCCCTCTCTCTGCTGTCCATGAAGGGAGAGATCATGGCAGTACTATTTTCTGGCTCATCCACTCTGCTATTGAGACACTGGACAGGCCAAATTCTTGATCCAAAGGGAGACAAAAAAACACATTCCAAAATTTCCAGTCATTCCCCACCAATATGTCAACAAAAATCACTCTGGCTTATAGTGTATAGAAAATATACTTAGGCAAAATATGTTGTCTATGTCTGTTCAGGAAACCAGTTAACAATATGCTTAAGTGATGTTCTGAATTGGATTTCTTTTCTAAAAAGAGACTTAGTTATTTTGTCTCTGGTGGGTTTTAAAAAATAATTTCTATCCTATCATAAAGTACAGCTGCTTCTACATCAATACAATGTATTTTCTACAAGGAACTGCATCTAAAGTGAATCCATCTATATCTATTTTGAGACAATATATAGTTATTTTTTTAAGTCAGCAAGGACCTTTCTTGTTTTCATCTTTCTAAATTTGATTGCAAGTATATGAACATTACACGCATGTGTGTAATATTAACATATTTAGAAAAAATCTGCCTTGTTTGCCGTAGTTAACATTAACACAAGGTTGAAGGACATACAAAAGAGTGACACCATCATTTTAAGTACAATGTCAAAATTAGTTATTGCATGCAATTTCCATGTACTAAAGGGACTCTGTCAGGTCAAATTAGGTCCCAGATTTTGTTTTGATAAAGAAAAGCATTTAAAAGTCTTAAAAATGAAACATTTTCATGATTATTTGTTCAATATTTCAATGGGAATTTTTCCCTTTTTTTTCTTTGCATTGACCTCCAAAATTCATATTGCAAAAATTATACTTTGGGGCTGATCACTGCTGGCCCATGAGAACCTGAAATCTCTGAACTGAGTTTAAAGAGGTGGTAAAGCTTTACATGACATGAGTTGTTCTGCAGTCAGAGTTAAGACAAAAGGGTAATTAAAAAATATATAAGATAAAACAAGGATATTCTCACATATAAGAGAGAAATGAAAAGAGATTGTTAAAGCAAGCTTAGAGAAAGATGGATCTGTTGTTTGGTTTTTATAATGGCGAGTGATCTGTATTGAAGAATATTCAATCCAAAAAAGAAAATATAAACACTATGTTCATGTTACTATAATAATCTGCTTAAATATAGTACTTTTTACCTAGAGAACAAATATAGGAAGGAATGAAGGAAATTATCTCAGATTTATAACAGATTTAGAACTAAATATAAGTCAACATATAATAGTTGCAAAATGTAAATTATCACACATGCTAACAGGTTGTGAAATCTTCATGGAGGTTTTTAGTAAATATTTAATAACATTTACTCTGCTTTATTATTGAGGATATAATGGAAATATGTTCTTTTTAAATTGAGAGAAAAAAAAATGGAGCTGTTTTACATCTGCTTTGAAACCTGAACGTTCTCAGAAAAAGATTAGCCTTTGGGTCCATTATTTTGCATGGAAACTTGAAGAAGAAAGCAAATGATGTGGTTAGGTATCAAACTTCTGAACTTAGATAAGGGTGGGGTGTTTTTACAATGTCATAATTATCAGAAATATGTCTTAGCTTTTCTTAATAACTTTCATAGAATTTTCATGTAACTTTTTTTTAGAATAATACTTTGTTAATATCAATAGTAATAACAATAGTAGTAATATAAATGTGTAAATAGGAATATGTACAAATTCAAAAGGAAGGTAATTCTTGAGACAACAATATAGAGGACATTTCAAATGGTGGTAAGTATCAATGGTGATCAGGTAGCTTGTGTCACTGCCCTTAAACTGATTACCATCATTTGTTTCTGGTATCTGTTTTTGATCTGCTGGGTGGCCTCAGAGTTGGTCCTCACTAATCTTAATTGTGAAATGGGAATGATACTAAATTTATTCATGTAATTCTCTATGTCTACTGATGGAAATAAGGAGGTATTATTACATAACATTTATTAATATTAGTATTATTTAGTATGAGTATTTTACATGGGCTCAGAAATGTTAGGATCATTTACTAAATGTAGCAGATTATTTCCTTTGTGAGTGGAAAACACATAAAATCATTAGTGCATTTAGTTTTATCCAAAAGATTGAGACAACCTTCCCTTATCATCTTGATTTTATTGATTTAGATTGTAAGCCCTTTTAGGAAATTATTTTTCCTAATTACATATTTATACTTAAAAGCCACTGTAAAGACATACATACAGAAATGTTTTATTTTAGGCTAGATGAAGTCAAATTCCTCATAGGCATTCTTTCCTAACTTTTGTGCTTTTTTCCTCATTTGGCCCTCAGCCTAGGGCTAGCATTAATCCTCTCCCCATCTCATAGACTCATAGAATGGTTTAGGTTGGAAGGGATCTTTCAAGATCACCTAGTTCCAACCCCTCTGCCACAGCAGGGACATCTCCCACTAGACCAGGTTGCCCAGGACCTCATCCAACCAGGTCTTGAACACCTCCAGGGATGGAGCATCCACANCTGAGGGTGCACTTGATCCCACTATCCATGTCACCGACAAAGATGTTAAACAGGACCAGTCCCAGTACCGAGCCCTGAGGGACACCACTCATTGCCAGTCTCCACTTGGACATCGAGATGTTGAACATGACTCTTTGAGTGCAACCATTCAGCCAATTCTTTATCCAGTGAGTGGTCCATCCATTATATCTGTGTGTCTGCAATTCAGAGACCAGGATGTCATGCAGGACAGTGTCTAAGGCTTTGCTCAAGTCCAGGTAGATGACATCAGTTGCCCTTCCCTTATCCACCAATGCTGGTACATCTCCTTCAGCTGAACAACATCTCAGCTCCCAAATCAGCTTCTCCAGAACTGCCTGTGCATTTTTTGCACTCCTGTTGTCTTCAAATAACTTGCAAATATAACTGTTTCATATCTAGCATCAACTAGAGGTCCATCTCAACTGTCCTCAGCCTTGCCTTTATTATGACTTGTGATTGCTCTGCTCTGGCAAGGCTGAAAGATTTCCCGGTACAGGCATGCTCTGAGATAGAAAACTCTCATCAGGATAAGAAATAAAAGCTAACTGTAGTATCACTATGATTATATTTATAATAGAAGCAAAATAATTCAAATTCCATTATGCTGGAAGAACATCCTAGTCTGTAGTTCATAGGAGCAGGCTCTCTTTTGTTTCTTCTCTTCTAACCAGATCATTTTTAGAATTATGCTGACAAGAAATCCGACTTCAATGAGAAGAATAAAGGATACTCCTGTTCTTCTGTCTACCCCATTCATATTGTCTACAGTTTGATGATCACAATAGGGGTATCCTTAATGAGATGCTATAATCTGCTCCCTTTCTAAAAGACAGGCAGCAATATAACAATTACCATCCCATGTCTTGCTTTAGCAAACTAGAATAATGGAAAAGCAATTATTTTATAAATCAAATACATTTTCATTTCAACAAATGGAGGCATCTACCATTTTGCATTACACTGGTAGCAAAGGAACTAATAAGATTACTCTGGTAGTAAACCAAAATGAAAAGGGCAGACTATGCTTCAGAATTCTGAAGAAAAATGTACTGATATCTTGATTGCTTTTAATAAGAGACAAGGAGGAGCAAATTCTCTTTTATTAACAATGTTGTCTTTGAATTCTCAGATTGTTGGGCTGCATGGGCTTGCATCAGCTTAACTTTAAGTCCTCAGTATAAAATTGAAGAGAGTCCAAATCATTAAATGTATTGGGAACTTATCCAGGGATCCAGAAGCTGTTTATTTCTTTTGGATGACATAAAAACACATTTTTACTTATAAGATATCTACCAGTTCCAACCAGTCCAAAAGGCTGAAGAAAGATGGAGGGAAATGATTGCCAAGAAGATATTTACACTGAGTTCCCCAAATTATTTAGTGAAAGGGTCACTTATATTTTTGCCCCTACCTCTTTTAAAAGACAGTGCATAAATTGTCTTCTCCAGGAGCAGACTAGAAAACAGCAGCTCTTAGACTTTGGGTTCCCACATCTCCAGAGCAGCAGTGATTTATCCCACATTAAAGTCCCAATTTTCCCATGTCTCACTGCATGAGCTACTCCCTAGGAGCTGGTCATGTGGCCATGGCACACATATTTTTCAGCTTGTAGGACACAGAGATGCATTGCACTAGGGAAAGGAATATCCCCAGACAAGTGCAGTGGAATTAGGAACCAGGAATTGGAATGCCTATTTTTAACTGGACAGCTATATTTGATCATGGCTGTACCATGGAGTGTTGTGCTGAACTAGA
The DNA here is from genome assembly GCA_013401335.1 of Brachypteracias leptosomus. NCBI lineage: Eukaryota > Metazoa > Chordata > Aves > Coraciiformes > Brachypteraciidae > Brachypteracias > Brachypteracias leptosomus. The sequence continues at coordinate 88,068 of VYZX01000044.1, forward strand.
CAGTTTTGATCAGAAGTCCTCACCAGGTGGTATGAAGAGCTGCAGTTTCTGATCTCCAGACCTTTGTGGTTCATTTTCTATCAAGTCGAAGGATGAAAGATGGGCCAGTTCACTCAGTCTGGTACACAGCATCCCCCAAGGTGCTGGCCAACTGCATTTCATGTTTGACAATGCACAAACTTTGAATGTTATGTGAGGGCTACAGTGAACAAGTCCAACTTGGAACTTGTGGCTACATAAATATCAGTAAATTAAAAAAAAAAGCCAAGACATGGATTTGAATACTGGTACTTCATTACATGCTCCTTCACATGGCCTTTGCCTACTAACAGGCTCATTTAGTTCAAGAAAGACATGGACCTGTTGGTGCGGGTCCAGAGGAGGGCAATGGAGATAATCAGGGGGTTAGATTCTGCCTTTGTGAGGACAGGCTGAGAGTTGGAATTGTTTAGCCTGGAGAAGAAAAGACTCTGGGAAGACCTTATTGTGGTCTTTCAATACTTAAAGGGGTCCTATAAGAAAGATGGGGACAAAATTTTTAGTAGAGCCCATAAGCAATAGGGCAAGGGATAAAGGTTTTAAATCAAAAGATGGGAGATACAGGCTAGATATAAGACATTTTTTATGATGAGGGTGGTGAACACTGAAACAGGTTGCCCAGAGAGGTGGTAGATGCTCCACCCCTGGGACCATTCCGGGTCTAGTTGAAGATGTCCCTGAGCATTGCAGGGTGGTTGAACAAGATGACTTTTAAAGGTCCCTTCCAGCCCAAACCATTCTATGATTCTAAGATTCCAGAAGCTTGTTCCCAATACAGTGCCTAGGCTCAGACATCTGTGTTAGGTAAAAAGAGAATTTAGGTAGATGTATGCAACCTACAGACACTTTCAGTATCACATCCAAAGAATGGACCTGACACCTTACCAGCACATATGTAACCTGTGAGACCCACCAGCAGCTGTGATGTACAGAGTCTAGACTTGCTTGAGCCCTGTTCCTAAGCAGCTTTGTTAAACTTGAATTTCACTTTCTCATGCTGTCCATGATATAAGAGGCCAGTGTGAAACAATAAAAATATGCTCTAACCCTCCCTACTCCTCTATGTACCTACAGGTCAGGCTACAATCTGGTTTTAAGTTAAATGTAATCCAAGTCCTGAGCAGAAGAGAAACAAACACCTTGACCTTTTTTTTTTTGTACAAAGCAGACACCAATATTGGGTTAAATCCAAAGAGGATACAGGATTTTTATAAACCGGTAGTATTTCAGGAACCTGTCCTAAAAAACCACAGTGTGTTGTCCTGAGCATGCTAGAACCTTTGAGTTCCTATCCGTATACTATGTATTTTACTCACTGCTAAACTGGAAAGGACTTCTCACATACATCATGTTGCTCAACCAACAGTTCAGACATACCAGCCTTATTTACTATTCCTCCTCTATGTATTTTTCCAGTGCTTTGGGGTAAATTTCTGGAAGTGCTCAGTGGGATTTCTAGATCAGGAACTCTGAGCTTTGAGTCAGTGTTTTAGTGAGACTAATTTTGTCATTTCATCCTCTCAAAATAAAAGAAAGCTGATACAGACGTAGTCCGAGGTATTACAGGTGCACGTTCAAAGCCTCATGGGATCATTTACACATAACAGCAGCATTTTAGCCATGGTGGTGTATTTAAAGCAAGATTTATATGTAGGGGTAAAACTTTAAAAACTTGCTGGTTAATAAAAGTCACTACCTCTAACAGAAATCTTGATGTTTGATAGATACTTGTTACTTTCATGAGTGACAGGATCCCTTTCCAGAGAATAAGCTCCTACTGCAGCCCTGCATTGACTTGATTTTAGGGAGCCTTTACGTGTGTAGTAAAATCAGAACTTTAAAAGAAGAAATCCTCCGTAAACATAATCTTTCATATATTTAACTTACATCAGTATAAATATTAACATTGCAGCAGTCTCTGTTCAAAGAAAGACATAGATAAACTTGATTTTCACGTAGGTCACAACAGCCATACTTGAGAGAAAAAAAATAAAAAGGTTCCTGACATTTGTAAAGTGTTTTGCTTCATATTTATTTGTTTATTTAGGCTGGTTATTTAGTGGGAATATGGCACTTTGGCTGCAGCCCTCTGCCTTGGTGGTTTTCTGTTATCTGAAGGGCTTACATTTGCACAAAGCATTCTGTAGATGGCAATTTGTCATCAATTGAGGAGGATTAAAGAGGGATCAGTTACGAGACAGTCTGCTGCTTATATTTACTCCATCTACATCAACACTTCTTCCTACCTTAGTGAAATCACAGCCTCGCACATGAGTAATTTGTGTATCTGTAACAAGTTTAACTGATATTAAGAGCTGGTTGAATACAAACCACAGGCTGGAGCCTTTTATCTCAATATTTGCCCTTTTCTTATTGTCACAAATCACCCATTGATTTCAAGAGCACAAACATTTCTCGATGATGAGAGTTAATCTCTCTTTCATGCTTGTTTACACACTCTGTTCAGTCCAAGAAGTCAGTTGCACTTTTCACCTTGGTCTACAAGTAGTCATGCAAGCAAACGTCCCAAACCTGAGCAACGCCCTTGTGTGTCCACTCTTGTTTGTTTGACTCATGCTTCTGCTCACTGTTCCTAATTTGGTTATATATTCATTCTTGAGTTAAGACCCTGACATCAAAGGGTATACTGTGAAAACACTAGTGAGCAAAGGGCTGGACTGACCTTTAGTTTCAAAACTGTGTCTACTGATACTCGAATCTTGTGTGCACACATATATGTGTGTGTATACCTGTGTATACATGTGCACACAATATAGTGGATAGTGAGTATAGTATAGTACAGTATAGTATAGTAAATGCAGAGGAATTAAATATCTTTATAAAGAAAAAGATGCAGAAACTTTACTACCATGAAGAAAAATAAAGCACATGCTTAATTTTAACCCAAGATTTCTTCAAATACTTAATATAGCAAAGATAGTTGGAAAAAATAACCTTGTTTCAGTGTATCTGTTAACTGAGCTTCTCAAATACATGTTTTTTTCTTCTTGTGCTCATTCAATGTTCATAAATTCTTTGTTCCATGTTGTGCACACAAGTAATGTTTTGGTAAGGGCTGAGCTAATGCGAAAATAGTGATGGACAGTAGTACGACCCAAATGACCATGGGTGACTTTTATGGAGTGATAAACTCTTAAGTGAGAGCATGTGTCTGTTGAAGTCATTATCCACAGAGCAATTGGTAACTATAATCTCCTATATATATATAATAAACTATAATCACCCTTCCAGGGCCCACCACAACTCTTTTGCACCAATTGGTACCATATCATACCTCAATGTATCTAAATATGAGACTTCTTAATTCACAGTATTATCTACTTGTACTTCATATAAAAAGAAAGAGGGAGAGGGACAAAATAAGTTCTACCAGGGCATGAATCCACTAAAGACTATTTTCTATGTATACCTGGCACATCACATAGGACAAGGTGACCCTCCCAGGGACTCAGAATTTTTAATTCCTACAGAGAAAGGTGGCCCTTTTTGGCTTAACTTCTAGGTCAGCACATATCACTGCCCTGACAATTCTCTTGATCTCACTGGCATAAACTAAGGGCTTTAATATTTTATTTTTTGTAAGATGCTCATAAGCCTAGTCCAGCATTAAGAGAGTTCACAGGATCCAGGAGCATAGAATGAACTATTGGTAATAGTTTTTAGTATGTTGTTAACACATACATACGTCTGTATGCTAATTTTTTAAAATATTGCATATAAATCTTTTTTTCCCAGGCACAAGGTCAGCAGATTACATGTAGTCCACTTACACATTTTATCCCCAGAAAGAACATATTTAATGTCTCTGCATTTACTATACTATACTGTATATACATTCTATAGAAGTATATACTATTCATTCTATAGTATATACAAAACTATATTAATATTGCCACAATTTTTCTCTCCTCTGATGTGTAAACCTTCATAGCAAGATCCCAGGGAAGAACATTACCAAGACTCAGTAAACATCAGATGTCCAGAAGGTATCTAAGACAGTCAACACATGATTCTCTGTCTTCTTAGTAAAAGGACATTTATCAAGGAGTCAGCTTCAACTCTGCGTTTAAGACTCCACAAAGCCCAGCAATATGAGGAGACTTGAAAGAGTCTCTTAAGCAACCACAGATGAAGGGACATGAGTCTTAGCAGTGGCGTACTATGTAAGCAGCTAAAAAGCAGATATGCTTGCATAACTTATTCTGTGTGAGGTGGTTCTCCATCACTACAGCAGATGCTTGGAAGATCACATCAAGTTGTCCATAGCTTTTCAGTCTTTCTCAGAATTTCGAACCTAAAAATACCAATAAAAATGCAGAGAGATACTGATGGGCTGAACCTTTAACAGTGCTATGATGTGTGATTTCTGCCCAAGTCAAACCCCTTCCTAATAGACTAACTTTTACTTGTGTGCTTTTGTTTTCTTGCATAATGAATCCATAGTGTGTTCAGAAATAACATGTCTGCCTGGGCTGGCCTCGGCAGCCTCACATGTCTGAACACACATTGTTCATAGCTACTTACAGGAGCTGGCAAGAGAAACGATGGCTTCAATTACATGCATGTGTCCTGAACTCTGGTGTGCCTTACTGCTGGACTGATTTGGCTTGTCCCGAAAACTTGGGCTTGGCACTTAGCCTCCAATACTAGAAAGGAGACCGCAGTCAGGGCAGCACAAGATTTGAGAAAGCCCAAGAAAGGGAAAGGTGATTGTTTTCATGGGCCTTTTCCTATTTGTCAGTGAGGAACCAACATCTTCTAAGGAGCCAGATTTGATACATAGTAATTACTAGTGAGAGATTGATATGGGATTTCTGTGCAGTATGGAGAAGCCTTCCTTCTAGGGGCATTTTCTTGCTAGTGTAATAACATGCAGACACTAACAAATGGGAGAGAATTGTCTGCTGCCTCTGCCACACAGCTTTTGAAGAGACATCCAGCACTGGAACATGCTCACAGCTGTGTTACATTTCAGGTTNTTGTTAGTATTTTCCTTCAGACATCCAGATGGAGCACTTCAATGGTACTTCGGCATGTGCTCTGATGCCAAGACTAGTGTGTCTACAACAGCAATTTACTTCAAGTCAGGAACACACTTTTGAGGCTAATCATCCAGTTAACCCCTCCAAATGCTTCTTGGATTGTATCATGGAGTAGCTTTGTATCACAGAAAATCAATACATTTTTGGTCAACATAAACTAAAGAGTGCTCTTTGACATTGCTCCTAACATGCAGCAAGTGATAATGGGCTTCTGAAATGGGTATAATGGGGTTATTGCATCCTCAACGCTAACGGCTTAATAGAGACTCTTCCATCAAACCTTGATAATGTAAACATAAGTTGTGTAGGCAGTTGAGAAATTGAACTTGAGGGTGCTG
>VYZX01000044.1:93548-113772 GCA_013401335.1 Brachypteracias leptosomus
TGTAATGGCCAGTATTTCAGAAGACAGTGCAAGAAATCATCATTTAAGCCTCCTCATATATAGGGAAAGGTTTCTATATACCCTTATTAAAAATAACTATTGTTGTAATTACACCACTGGATTTTTGGTGGTTGTTACTACAGCAGTGTACTACTTCAGTAGGAGCCCAGTGAACCCATTGTGCTATACAATGCATATGCACTGAATAATAAGATTTAATCCTTTTACTCTGAATGTAAAGCCATTGTTGATCTATGCCCTGAAGCATGAAAGTTTATTTTGTTTCCATACTTTATTTACATCAGTGACATTTGTGCTGTGTTATTGCAATGTATTGTTCTGAGGCCTTTCAGAGCATGTACTTTACGTTATGGCTTATTAATAATGCTGCTGCTCGAGTGATAGCTAGGATGAGTGCTAACATGACAAAGCATGCTCTGTCTGTCTTGAGATCTTCACACCACTTTTTGATGGCATGTCTAATTAAAACAAAAAAATACAAGTGAATGCAATGCATAAATTCGTGCCCTTTATATTGTTGTACCAAACGCTGAAGGCCAAGAGCTATCAGTGCAAATAGGTGTGAATTTATATTACACAATCTTCATGCTGTGATGTCTTTTTGAAATGATAAATAATCATGAGATGTTAGTTTAAATGTCTGTGTCACTTACAAATTCCAAACCCACTGAGTTTTGCATGATTACTATCACAGATCTTGGAATCCAGGCTAACTTTCCCCATCTTTCAATTATACATAAGTGGGGAGTCTCATAAATTCTGAGCCTTTCTGAAATATTGCTATGTTCCAGTGATTGCTATCTTAATCCCACCTACTAAGTGATGATAGAACCAGGCAAGTTCCTAGCAGCTACTTAGGTCTCTGGATTTCTATTACACATTTGTGTAGTTGACTGCCTTTTTACTCATTAATCCGGCTATAACATAGGTGAACTCTCTGCATCATCTAAAAAATTAGTGAAGGAGGAAGACCTGAGAGATACTGAGGTCTTTTGCATGGAACAATCATGTAGGACCCAGAAGAATACTCCGAAAATATACTGACTGATTTTATACAGGTCCCTTGAACACGTGACCTTCTTTACTTGTTCCACCCTCTTTCTCTCATTCTCTCTCTTCCTTTTTTCTGCCCATCTGTTGTCACTTTAATCACTGTCAGCAGTGCTTAAAATTTGCTATTGACTGAGTTATAATCTTTGCACCAAAGGAAGATAATGCAAACTACAAATGGTAGCTCTCCCCATGTTTTAACCCTCACTGGTTTTTTTCCCCAGTAAAAAATCTCAGGTTGTCTCAGGCACCAGATTTGTACCTCTCCCACAATAGAACTAAACAATTTCCCAGGCAGGCCTGGTCTTGTGCTTTGGTATTTTGGACTACCTTGGATTACTTCAGGGTATTTGATCAGGCTTAAAATGTAATTAATTTCCTACTGCAGTCGTGGCCCATGGGTGATATTCTAATGTCTATAAAGAAAGCATTTTGGAGGGAAAACAGTGAGCCATAAGAAGGCTATCTGCATGCTTAGCTTATCATGTGTCTATTGCTCCTCATATTTTCTAGTACATCCGATATTCTAGTACCTCTAAAAACTTTTGTCATTATCTCCTAAATAAATTCTGGGATCCTCTATCATAGGAATTGTATTTTCTTAATATTACAATAAGAAAGGAGGCCAGATGAAGACATAACAGAATTGAATGCTTCTAGTCCTGATGAACTGGAATGTTATTCAGCAATGATGGCAACAGGGAAACCATTATTTTTATGCTCATGCCATTAGTTTCATGAAAGGATATATACACTTTTTCCTTCTTGAACTTCTGATCAGTGTTTACTGCTATGTTGTAGCTCTAGATTCTTTGACTTAGGAGGCCCCTCTTTTTATAACCTAACTGAAGATTCTACCCTTAGAGTTTGAGAAATCATGTGAATATACCAATAAATGTTTAGGTTTAAAAAAAAAAAAGAATACTTGAAATGCATGAAATGCAAAGTATGGTAATGTTATGGTGTAATGGGAATGCTCTTGTTGAATAGTAACTTATCTCAAAGAAAGCATTGAACTGAGTGAATCCTCCTTATGGGTAACATTTTAGTCAGTATGAGTTAAATCATTAGAACTAAGCCCAGAAAAAGCAAAAGAAGATTTTGATATATGCTCCAAACTACTTCATCTATTATTAAAAGTATAATGATGAGACAGAAGAGAGAGACAATAGAAATGTCTTTTATTTTTATTATGTTATGTTATGCTTATGTTATTGCATGTTAAATATTGTTCAGTGACATTGTTGCAATTTGCTTTGGGAACTTTTAGGCATGCTTGACCTATAATGTGCACACTATAAAATTAATTTAATGTTTTACTACATTTGCCTTTGAACATGGGTCCTCTTCATTTTTTATGGTTAAGTGAAATGTGGAATGTTAAATTCCAGAGTTGGCAGCCGTGTACTCTAGTAGTTATTCATTTTTACACCACAGATTTTGGTTCAAAGGCATGATTCCTGAACTGGATGGTATTCATTTTTCTGGATGTTGTTCTACAAACTAGTCCCCAAACATGAAAAGTCTTATTATTGGTAATTTCTTAAGAGTACTAGAATCTGTAACTTAACACATGGAAAACTGATTTTGAGAATTTTATAAACAAACTATATATACACATAAAGTCTTCCATTGTTCTTCTGAATATATAGAATTCCAATATTTTCCCTACAAAAAACCTCCAAAACCTTTGTTTATGCTAATCCTGTAAAAATGTCATAGAATTTTATCTGTCATTGAAGATGGAAAGAAGGTTTTATTGATAGCAGAAAAAAAAATACATCTAGATGATAAGAATATTCAAAATCTTGTGCAGCAGTACAGATTGTAGTAGAGACAGAAGTTGTAGTAAATTATGAGTAAAATCTGCCCTCAAAATCTAAAAGAAACATTTTTGTACGAAAGCTAATCAATAGACATCACATTGAGTCATGTATCTTTTATTTCTGTAGAGTTAATAGGTGAAGCAGGGGTTCCTGTTAAGCAGTTTTCCCAGAATGGAAATCCCAACTAAGTTTCATGAGAGAGACAAAACCAACCAATGAAGAATATCTAAAATCATAATTATTGTCTCTGGTAAAATCACAGATTACATGAGTTTCTAATTACTGACTGTAGTGCAGATTTTCATTCCAATTAACTCATTACAATATATATTTTTCCAGTGATTTTACCTCACCGTAATTAACTTATCTATTTCACAAAAGGAGGAGAAATTAAATAAGCAGATAGAAGTCTTCAACATGCAAAGTTACAGATGCTGATGTCAAAGATTGCATCATACAATATAATAATTGTAAAAATTATCTGGTATAATGCAAGTAAATCATAGTGTGCAGGATGCTAAACATGTTGAAATTAATTTTGAGTGAGATTGCACACAAAACTTCAACAATTTAAGTCTGAACACTCCCTCCCTCTTTGGAGACAACTAATTATGTCAAATTTATGTCAAATGTTGAAGATAACAAATCATCTCAGTTATCACTAATTGCAACTAAATTGACCTCTGGTGAGTGGTTTTGCTTCTCTCAAGTTTTTTCTGCATGGAAACCAGAGTAAGGAAGGAGATGGGTGAGGACCCAGCTCTCCTTTATGTTGGAGTCAGGGCACCCCTGAGACATGAACAGATATTTCTTCTCAGATAACCTATCTTGGGCAGAAAGTTAGATGTCTATGGCAGGTTGAAATGATGGTGCTTCTAGCAGTCATTTCTTTCTTTCTTTTGGCTATGATGACCACAGGATGACTGGCTTAGATTTAGACAGAAAACTCTTCAATGTCTAAGGTAAAACAAGATCATCCTTATGGACTTGTCTCTAGGAAAAAAAGAAGTCAGACTATGGCACAACTAAATCTCCTTCCCAGGTTAGGGAGAAGCTTAAAGCAAGAAAGTCTAACTGGGGAGTTCTCAGTCCTGCCTTCTGTATAGAGCACAGTTTCAGTTTTAACCTTGAAAAATGAGTGTATGTTAAAGAGTTCTTTTACTCCCACTAGGTTTTAAAGGAAGCTTGTTAATTGAACATTCTGCAGAGAGAAGCTAGTGCTAGTTTCTCACATGTTGCAAAGTCAAATAGCTGTTGTCCTGCCATAAATATTTCGGTTTCTGAGAGATGTTTATATGTTTCTGATGTTACTGTTGGTTTAGCTGGTAAATATTTCAATTGCTGATGCCTTTTTTTCCTTTCTTCCTTCTTTTGTCTAATTCCTGGAGAAGTGGCTCATCCTTATGCATTCTAAACCCTTCAGCCCTCACTGAAGCAATAACTCCTCTTCAGCTGGGGTTTATTTATTTAACCAAGAACTTTTTTAAAGACTAAATTTAACAGTAGTCTCTAACATTCTACACAGAGAGATATTTTATTTTATAGGTGGTCTCATTTACATTGAACTTTTGAAATAGCAGCTCTTCTTCTGTAGCAAATAAAACTGAAGTTGTTCCAAGAGAGAGAAATGTGGTCTTCTCTATTTCCTTCTCCTGCCAGTGGACTTCCATCTCTAGTAAGAAATTTTTCAAAATGAAGAAAAGTGATTACCATTTTAGAACCTTATTTATTCTTTTCCCTTTTCTCCATAAAACAACACTGTTTTTCTTAGCTACATTGTGTTTTCAGAGAAGAACAACAGCTAGACATTTCAGAGATTGGTATCATGCTGATAAATTGCTGAAGACTGAGAAAAAGCTGCAGCAGAGCCATCATTTCTGTTTCACTCTGCAAGAACTCTGCATAGAAACCACTCTGGCACTAGGACAACATTCATGGCAAACAATAAGAAAACTTAACATTTCCACCTCATTCAAGAGCATTCTTTTGACCTCTGTTTTGCTGTCATTTGCTCACATCATAACACCAATTTTCATGCTCTTTAAATAAGAGCTGAGTGAAACATCTGTCTATTTTAAAAGTACCAGCGTTGGTATTCTGCCATCACACTATCTACATGCATTCTATGTCAGGTTATATTAGACTGGAGTAAGAAGCAGACAGCTAATACATCATATCTTTAGGAGAAATGATTACATTTTTGAAAGGGAAAAGTTTTGCTCCTAATAGTCTTGTCCTGCCACACTGAATCCATTTTGACTGCTTGGTATGCTTCTATTACTGCAAACCTGAGAATGTATCCTACTATGCTACTGCAATTTGCATTTTTTTCCCATTTACTTTACCTTGTTACTTCAATATAACAGATCAGAATCTACTTTGCCTTGTATGTGTTATTCTTCTAGATTCAAATTGATCTCCACTTCTTAGTAGACTGTGTGGTTTAATCAGAAACTGAAACATAAAAATGACTAGTCTCTGCTGCCAGTTTGATAGATTATCTAGGAAAATAACTTACTGCATTTTTCACTTTTTCAGGCTTTTGCCTTTCTTGTCTGTTTGCTTTGTAAATTCTTCTGAGCTGGACTGTCTCCTAGTAAATCAATGAACAGAAATTAGCATAGCAGGATCCTAAACTCAGTTATGATGGTATCTATGAATAAGAAAAAATAAATAGTAATATAACTCCACCACTCATAAGATCTGAAATGCAGCTCTTCAATTAAAGTAGCTTCACTTGCAAAGAGAGGCTTGTTGAGTGTTTCAGGAATCACCCACAAAGTTTTAAGCATGATCACAAAATCTTTTGTAAAAAGTCATCTGTGTTCTTATCATGTTAATAAACCCTGTTCTTTTTGTCAGAGTTTTACCAATACTTTTCTATAATGACAAAAGTTTCAATAATCTAGATCTACTTCACAGTGAAAGCCCATCCCCAAGATGCCCACATAGTCCAGAACAGTTACACTGATTAAAAGAAAACGAGGCAACTCCCTGGGAGAAATATCCTTTGGTGACCTTGTGTTGTGGTTTAAGGTTTGGGGAAGGGGAGGGACAGGTGGAGTGACTATTCCACTCCCCTTCCTGCCACACTCTATAAAAAGACACAGGAAGTTCTGCTCACCCCTTCCTTGCTGGAATTGCTGCTGGCTCCGGATGTCTCTGGCTGCTACAACTCCACGTGGCTCGGGAGGAATCCAACAACATCCGAGGATCGGTGTTGTATATATTTGTATATATACCTCCCCTTAATACCTCTGCATATCTCCCTTCCTTTGATATCCCTTTTGTTACTTCCTGTTAAAAGTTGTAATCTTAATTTCCAACTTTGTGTGGGGCCTTTCTTCCTCCCCCGGAAGGGAAGAGGGGAGGGGGAAGAGGGGTGAAACTAATTCTGCTCCGTGAGGGGCTGCCCTGAGCCTTAAACGGAGACACCTTGTAACAAGTGTGTATATGAAATGACATTGGAATTATGGGTTTGACAGAAATTGTACAAGCTATATATATATGCCTTTATCCCAAAAGGCATACATAGAGCTAGGAACCTAAATAAGCAGTGCATGTAAAGGATGAGCTTTTGCTGTAATTACACAGCAATATAATCATCACAATCTGTCTGGCTGGGAATGAGCTGAGTAGGAAAGATGAAGCCCATATAGAGGGGAGTCAGAAGACCTGGACTTCATTCTCAGCACTGTTTCTATCTGACTGTGGCACCTCATATCACCTTTCTGATGTCTTATTTCTCCATTAGCTGCTGCCTGCTTTACCCTTGATGATGGCAAACTCTGTGTGATGATGGCATCCTCCCATTGACTTAAGATCGTTATGGAAATCTAGGAATTTAATGTAAAATAGAAAGAAAAAAGTACGAATAGTCACAGTGTCACCTTAGGCAACAGAAATGCCTTTTCTGCAGTTGATTTTCTTCTTATATCCACTGTAGTGAGAAGCCAAGGCTCCAGGGCACAAGTATATAAATATTGTGCAGGAAACTGTGTCATCATTCCCTTCTCCACAATAACAATGTGTAAGTCCAGGGACAGTTCTTTGCCAGGCATTTGTCTGGGGTTTTCCAGTAGCAGCAGCTAGGCCTAAGGCTTTTTCTTTGGCAGACTATTCTGATGATCTTTGGCATTACCCTGTTGCTGGTTTGGTTGGCTTCTGTGCAATAGAAATAAGCTCAGAGTTAGGCAACTGTGAAGGATCTGGTTTGTCTTTATTTTTTTTTCTGTCAGTTTTTTCTGGTTTGAACATAAAATGCAATGCTAAATTGATTTTGGATTTATAACATGGGCCTTGCATTGCAAGAAAAAAAATTGTATAGTAAAAAATCTACAGTTAATGTCCTCAAAAAACCTACTTTTTTTGTGATTGATTTAAGAAGGTTGGAGTCTACTGCAAATAAAGACACAAAATACTGATTACCAGCGATTCAGTTTGAACTTGTAGGATTATAGGATCACGGAATAATTCAGGATGAAAGGGACCTTGGGAGGCTCAGAGCAGGGTCTACTATGAGGTCAGGCCAGGTTGCTCTGGGCTTTTCCTGCTAGGTCTTGGAAATCTCCAAGGATGGAGCCTGTACAGCATCTTCTGTAAGTACATCCAAGCCTTACCCCTTTTGTTTCATCTTGTACCTCTTGTCTCTCATCCTCTCACCAAGCACTGCAGTAAGCAATCTACCTTCTCACTGCTCTGTGAGGCACAGGCTGGCTGCTGTTGGGTCCCCCAGAGCTGCCCCTTACATAGGATGAACAGACCCTGCTCCTTCCTCCCCAACTCACAGGGTAAATGATCCAGGGATGATGCCTACCCTGGAGCTCATGCTCTGCAGCCTGCTGGTGGCCCTGCCTTCTGCCATGGCACACTGTTGGGTCCTGCAGTTTTCCCTGCCCAGACCCCCCGGGCATTTCTGCAGAGCTGTTCCCTAACCACGGGCTTTGTACTTTTACTTACACCATCTATCCAAAACCAGAGAAACTTGGATATGGAGCTTCAAGCTTCAGCTACTTCATATGAGTAGGTCAGGAATGCAACCCTTTTGCTCTGTAGAGCTCCAAACACCTCAAATTTTCATATGCTTGTATTTTTGTAATGTCACTCATTTCTGCATTTTTTTCTGTTCTCTCACCTCTTTTCCTGTGTTCTGAGGCAAGGCTCTGTAAACTGTCTTAGCCTTATTCACAAAGTCCAGAGAGTTATTCAGGTTGCTAAAGCAATCTGATCTGAGCCCATATTCAGACTGAGACTTTCATTTCAATTCTGTTAAAGACACATCAAGTTATTCTTTACCTGCTTAGTGTGCATACATCCATCTAATCCTGGTTGTGGAGTCAGGGATCCTGTTATCCTTCTTTCTTTTCATAATCTTCCTCTATTCAATGAGGTTTTGTAAAACAAATTCAAGGCATATCATGGGCAAGTGTAAAGCTCAGAATGACTTCTGGGGGTTTACAGAGTTCCTGCTCCCACTTCGCTTGCAGCTTGGGGTCTTTCAACATGGAGAGGGAAAAACTTTAGTTGCTCAGTGCCTCAGTTCAATCCCTACCACTCACAGTTCACTTACAGATGTGGCATTCCACTAATACTTCTATCTATTTTAATCCCCCCTCTTGCAGAAGAAGAAATTTACCCACAGAAGAATGGCTTTGCCTATGATAAAGCAAGAAGTCTATAAAACCACATGGAATTCCCAGCTGAATGCAGCTATGCTGAAGAGAGAGGGGAGATTTGTTTTGGGTTGGATTTTTTTTCTGTCTTCTTTTTAATGTTTATCCATAACAGCAAGAAAATCTCGTGAAACATGGTTGAAAGCTGACAGACCAAAATGATATTTACTGCATAACAGCAGCAAGATTGCCTTTGTGAAATACATTTAGTAAAACTGAGATCTACTACTGTTTAAAAATGAGCAGGTCAAAGAATTTGACCTAACCCTGACAAGTTCTGCTTGAAGTGTTTGTAGTTCAATAGACTTCAAGACAGACTGTTTAACTATTGGTTTTTCTGCTTGTGTGGATATCTATATTTTCCACGCATACTCAGAAAATATGTATGTGTTTGGGCACATAGAAAGAGATGTACATATATACACATACACACTCATGCATGCATGAACACATTAGAATTAGAAACAAAACATGGCATAGGCCTTTCTTTTCTGGAAAAACTACAGGCTTTTACAAAAATATTACCTTTCAAAGCAAAGCATTTTATTTCCTTGCATATGTCAGGGACAAATATAAGACAGGAATTCTTTTGGAAAATTCATATAAATATTTTTGGTTTCACATGAAAAATTTACCGAGGAAACCTCATTTAAAATCACACAATTCATCTGCCCTCAATTGCAGGAGATTGGTGTCAGGACAATTTTCTTCAGTTGATAACCCTTTCACCTTTAAAGTCTTTTTTTACTTCATGGCTTCTAGAAATGAATACATTTAACCTACTAATACAAGATCAATTTTAAATCCCTTGAGAAAAAAAAAAAGAAACAACCCACACTTTGCTGTATGATGTATGTAATTTTCCAGTTAAAAAGGTGCTTATAGCCACATAACAAAAACTGAAGGGTCCTTAAGAAAGGGTAGTAATTTATATTAATCTTGAAAAGAAGTATTCATTTCTTTTGCTGTTCAAACTTGAATCCCTCTCAAGTCTCTTAGCCAACAGTTACAAATCTTAATAGTTGTTGTAACAGCCAAAGGAAAGATAGCTCTCCTGGTCAAAATCCCCACAGCCCTTTGATATGAATTTATCAACACTACATACCAGGTCTAGACAAATCAGTCCTCAAACCAGTTCTCATTATGAGCCAGTATTGGATATGGATTTTCCAAATATTTTGCATTTGGGAGAATTCTTTGAGAGCCAGTAGCAAAAGCTGGTTTTGCTTTACGCCTAAAATATGTTTACAGGTGTACTTTGTGGAATATGACCACTGAACATGTGCATAAAGTTGTGATTTGGGACTAGACTGCTCAGTATTCACTTGCTTTGTGATGCTTTGAGCTTTAAGAAGCCTGTCTTCCACTGCCTGTAACATACATACATTGCTGTAGAATATGCAAGTGTATGGCCTAGATCACAGTTTTGTTTTCTTCCCCTCACTTTTGGCACAGAAACCAATGCACGTTACAGTCAGTGTGTATTCTTGGAGCACAGCTTTTACTTTTATGCATATGTAAAATAAGCATATTTGATATTTAATCTGGTTTCATGCTATAGATCAGGAAATAATATATATGGGAAAAACATAATGTCTGCAATTGCTGTCCAGTTAGTAGGCATTCAGAATCCACCTGGATGGGAGCATCATTGCAATACAGGAACACCACTTAAATCTCTGATCCTAGGATTACACATAAATGAGTTCAACTTCTATTGGACTTACAAAAAAAACCCATATATGTCAGTGAGTCTAGTAATGCATCCCCTAGTGCTTTATGGCAGAGATTCTGAACTTCAATATTTCCATTCCTGCAACCACTTCTCATTTACCAATATAAAAAGGCTGAAATATTCTCCCTTTTGGAGGTAGAGGTCTGCCCTTTTCAGAGCCAAATGCAGAAAAATAGTGAACAAGAATTTTATTTCTTGCAGTAAAGAGAGAAAATCCCAAAACAACAAAAAACCTCAGTAGAAACATTTGGTGAGAGTTAAGCTCCTGCAATCAACAGACAAATCCTATCTGATTTTATCTGAAAGGTCAACATCAGATGCACACCCTTCTTTTGAAGAAACTAAATTCTTTCAAACTTCATCAAACAATTTAAAAGAAAAATGGCCTTTGAAAAGTAATGAATTCTTTTCAGAAAAGCATAGGGAAAAAAATGAAAGTACAGTGCCAGCAAAGACAAATCATATTCAACAGAAAAATCAAGTTATTAAATTTGCTTTTACAGTAGTTTGTAATTTAATAAGAAATTTGGTATTAGATGCTCACTTTTACAGATGTCTCAATGCATCCTCTATGATCTCCGCTGAACATTTTTTCTGCCAGAAAGCTGTGAAATGCATGTCGTGTTCCAAACTGAAACTCTCTAGGTCAGGAAAATTTGGGTAAATGATTTTGGCTAGTGACATCCCATACTGGAATTTGTGGCCCCTTGGTAATCCATGGAGAACTGCTAACGATTCACACAGAGCATGACTGTGCTCTTATAGCTCTTCTTCCTCGTATGCAGGTGTCTCTGCAAGGGTCAATAGCACGCTTGTTTTTTTCCTGAACTCTTAGTATTTTTTTCATGTAGAAGTTAGAAATAGAGCTGCTACAGAATGTGAATTTTCTTCTATGAGACTGTCAAAAAAACAGGCCGCTGAAAGGAAAATAAATAACAAAATAGTGTCAGATGAGGAACAGTGCTATCAAAAAAGTCCTAATTTGAAGTGACAGTGTGGACAACGCAGTTAGAAGTGAAAGTGGAAGCAGCACAGACTCATAGTGTAGAGTGAGAATATAAGGAAATGAAGTGATGTGAGATTTTTGGCAGGGGCAAAGTTGCAAAGGGCTATGAAGCTAAGTTCCTAGAGCCTACTTTTTCGTGAATGGCTTTTAATTTCAGGTATCTGAGATGAAAAAAAACAAACCCAAACAACAAAATGCCCAAGTTGGAAGGAGGCCCAGTTATTTAGAAAGTGTTGAAAATCAGCCCTGCTCTCAGTTTGCAGATGGTTGTGTAATAATTGAGAAACCTCAAATTATCTTGTCCTTTTAAGTATAACTGGATGAATACTGCCTCTTGAAGAAATTTCACTGTTTCTGAACTGACATTGAAAGATCTGGAAATTTTAGATCACTGAAAAATATTATCATTATTAGGCCCTGGAATTTATTGTCTTCAAAACATACTCTTTCACTAGAGAAAGAAGGAAGACTTTATAAGCCAAAAAGAGTGCAATATTTTCTTTCTGGTGCATATGTTTGACAGTGAGAGTCTTATCATTAGATAAGAGTTAGAGTAGCTACCATCCCACATTCTGCAAACATAGCCAGATGGTTTGAGGAGTAAGTAGTGAAAAAGCTCAGTCTTCAATCAAAGCAGTTTGCATCTTTATTGTGCCATTTGTTTAGTAGGCTGACATGGGATGCCTAACATCCTTAAATATCAGTATTTAGGCAGCTGCTTAATTAAATTCTCAAGGCTGCATTTTGATGGGGGTAATTAATTTTAAATGAACAACAAAACCTAAGTCCTTCCTTGCCCTCCTTTTCTCTTAGCAGATAATAATCCGTTATCAGTTACTTCTGGCTGACCACAAATAACAGTGACAGCTTGAAAAGAGTCACTGATCTCCACAAACGCTCCCATCCCCTACAAATCTAACTCAAAATCTGATGGAAATAAATGTAGATGATTTATAATAGCTTCAAAAGAAAAAAGTACTTTTCTGGGTCCTTTGTATGACCCTTAAGTGTCAGAATCTGGGAGAACACTCTTGTTTAGCAGTAGAAAGAGTTTTGCTGAACAGATTTTATCTGTTTATTTTGTACATAATAAACCAGTTATTATTACTCTACAAAAAGCTATTTATTCCAAAAATTTAGAATAATCTAAAACTATCAGTTTGGGTTTCTTTTACCTTACAGAAATTAATATTCCTTTCCTTGTATATCAAAATGGCCACTCTCATTTTTCAAGGATGTCCCAATTAAAATTGTCAATCAGAAAAAAACCATATGCTGTCTGGCCACAGGTGATACAGTAGCAAGGAAGTGCTCTGGCCCAATCCTGAACTGTGGTTCAGTTCAGAAAAGACTTTTTCTCAGACAGAAATATTCTTGTGCTTCTCATTCATATATCCACTGTTTCTCCAAATGCTTATTTCCACAAATGATCTAAAATAAGCATCAATATGTCTAAGTTTGTCTTCTAGCCTGACAGTTCTGGAGATGCCATTCTATCCCATTTCCAGAGAGGCAATGAAATGATAAGGGAGAGGAAACTGATATGAGTTATCAGCTTATTTCTTATTCATTATATACATATGTACATCTGTTTAATATCCATGTTTACGAAATGTAAGAGGTACTTTCAAGTCAAATATGGCTCTAATATAAATAAAGCTGCTTAAAAAAATTCAGGGAAGTTTTCATAAGAAACATGTCCTTATTTTTTAATCATTTGAGCTGCTTAGAGTTGGGACTGTCATTCATATAAATTTCATACAGCTTAAAACACGTCAAATAGTGGTAATAGTGATGATGATGTTGCTAAGGTAGAATTATTCATCATACAAAAATTATATCATACCAGTGATTACCAACCTTTAAAGTTAATTTACATTTTCTAGTATGAGGTCTCTACCCTGTAAAATATTCACCAAGATTATTCTTCATTTCTCATTGTGATGCTTCCTATGGTAATATCCCAGACAATATTAGTTCCTACTGAGTGCAGTGGCTTATCCAAGGAGCAACTAATCTTATCCGAATTTCACAAATACCTCAAATGGTAGCTTGTGACTTTGATTACTAGGAGAGTAGACCTAATCAGATTCCTTTCCTTAAAACAGTGGTTCATTCAGATCCTTCACTCCAAAAGATCAAAGCTGTTTCTTCTCACTATCTACAGGGAAGCTCATTAGGAGGAGGTTGTCAGGGTTATAATCACGCAACAGTTTTACTTCTGGGTTATAACACTCTTCCTTTCTTATCAGTCTGTGAGGTCCAAAGTGAGAGGAACAAAGTAGGTATCACTGACATAGGATACTTTTAATACTTTCAGAAATCACCATGGTTTATTATCTATTTCAGTAATTTCTTCATTCTGAAAACATTTTGCAAATGTATCTCAACTATACAACAAGTTTGGAGGATTTTTTATCTGGCTTCTAACAGTTTAAAATCAGCAACTATGTTAACAAGTTACTTTCAAATTAAAACTTCATCAATTTGACTGCATTATATATTTCATCTACTAGCTGTTTGCACAAATTGATCTTAGGGACTATGTGTCATTTACTAATGTCCTTATCATCATTTCTGTATGTATTTTAAAATAGAAAAGTATATTTAAATATGTTGCTATTGAAACAGCAAAGGTAGCCTGTATAGTGGTTAGACTGTACATCTTGCAGCTTGGAACTATTGAACTTTAATTCTGATGTTATAACAGAAATGTTTTGTCATTTCAAAAACACTTGATTTACTAGCAAATGCTAGAGCTTGATTCCAGTGTCATTTTCTGCCTCCTACAGCATTAAATGCTCAGGGAGTTCGACTAGTGAGTTTTGATTAGGGGGCCACATTTAACAATAACACATTAGTGATGATACCTGGTGTTTACTAGGTAGTTAATGATTGAACAGGATACTTGACAGGTAAAACAATATGTATGACTTCAAACCTGCAAATATATCCTTCATTCTGTTGTACTGAGAGCGCCAGTAAATGCAGATGCAGTACTTATCCAGGTAGTCAAAATGAAAGATCAAGATTTAAATTACAAATAATACAAATCATGGTGGCATGAAACACAAACATACTTTTTAGACTCTTCTAATGAGCAATTATTGAAAAGTAACCACTTTCCTATAGGTAGGAATGACCTTTGGCTAAATTTTCCCTCTGAATCCAAAGCCCTAAAAATTTAATATTGTTTCTTATATCTGTATAAAATGCATTTAAAAAAAAAAAAAAAGTTAGGATCTGCCTACATTAATTGATTGCTAAATGATAGGACTGCAAAAGTCATTGAATGAACTACTCATGGAGCCAAAAGCAAAATGATCACATCTGTATGTGCAAAGCACACAACGGAGAGCAATGTCCCACCTGATCTAGTGGGAGGTGTCCCTGCCCACGGCAGAGGGGTTGGAACTAGATGATCTTTAAGGTCCCTTCCAACCCTGATGATTCTATGATTCTATGTCATCCCAACACAGTTACATAACCCTCAAGAACTGAGCCAGTGAGCCAGTGGCTACACCACACGGTGATATATATCTGTAGCCATCCTGCGTATGGCTCTAAATCTTCCAGTTCATGTAGAGCTAGCTTAGTAGTGATATAATTTCATGTAGTGTCTGGTACAGTTTTCTCCATGTTCAGGCACTGCATATGGCATCGGATTTTTCCACCTTGCTATTGGGTAAGCTCCACTGTTTCCTCCTTCATCCCTTTCATGAGCTGACCCATACAAAATACTGTTACTGCCTCTCATGCCTGGCTCTGTGTTCTTTCTGCCATTTCATCATCTGCTGCTGCCCCTTTGAATTCCCCCTCCCAGAGTTCTGCTATTGTCTACCACCAGCAGCTCCTTCTCAGCACCGTTTCAGCTGCCTGATAGCAAGTTAGTGGGTGCAGAGCTCCATTCTGCATCACAGTTAGCTTTTAGGGTTGACATGTCTCACAGGCAACATGTGTTTTCATCTCAAGATCTGTTTTCTCCATAGTCAGCTCTCTGGAATCTGCTTCCAGAGATATCTTCTGCACTAATACAATTGAAATCATACTTCAGCTTAAAAAAACCCAACCCAAAACAAAAAAGCCAAGCAAAAGACTCCCCCTAGAACAAAACAGAACAAAAAGACAAAGTAAAGAGAAATATGCTTGGAAAGCACATTGAAAGGTGCTTTACAGATAAGAAAATTTTGTTTTTAAAGAACAAGCCTTTGCCTCTTCTCCAGCCTGAAGCCTTTGTTCTCTATGATTTCAAAGGTTGAAGTTAGTACGTAGTTAATATTTATCTGGATATTAGAGAAGCCTAATGCTGCATAAAAACAGCTGGAGTCAGTTAAAGCTGTGGGTGCTCAGAATCACAAAGCTGTGAGTGCTCAGAATCACTCAAGTATTTATGTTGTCCATCTCAATACCTTATTTTAGAGTTGATGATGGATTAGTAACTTACTAATCTATATTTACTGAGTCTTTGGTTCCCTACACCAAGTTAGGCAACTCAAAAGTTTTTAGTATCTAGTTTAAATAAAATAAATAATAATTAATTTTAAAATATTCTAGGAATTGGGGACATCCTGAACTGAGCAAAGAATAGTGGAGAGGGGTCTTCTTCACCCAGGTGTGCTGAAGAGGAACAGAACAGGTTGTGTTTTCTGTACATATCTTCTACATCTAATTTAACTGGTCTGCTCAGAGGATCAGAATGACAGAAGAAAATTATCCTGGTGCCCTTTCCAAAAACACATTTTCCAAGAGCATAGAGAGGGGAATGATTTTATACATTTGAAAATAAAGGAAAAGATAGTTCTAAACATTTACATACAAATAAATTGAAAAGGAGTATTTTCTGAAAGTTTACCTCAGTTTAAAGATGTGTATGCTAGGATAAAGAACCACCTTGATGTACAAATGACTTAAAGAATGACTAGTGCTGTTTTAGCAAATTCCAGATGGTGGTTTGTTGTACTGGTCAGTGATATTTCCTAAGCTGAATTTCTCAAAAGTGCCCAGCACTGAACACATGTCCATATTCCTGTACAAAGCAATAGAGAATATTTGGCCAACTATACTGTGTGATTGGCAGAACATTCAGATGTTTCATTTTGGAAAAGAAATGTCACTTCGTGGAATGGAACTTCCAACAGGCTATTCCACTGCCACTGCTGAAGGGGAAAGATTCTCTAATTTTTCCTTTATTTAAAAGTAAAACGCAATATTATTAAAACATGGGCATGTGAATATAGGCTTCTGATTTTTAAAATGTTATCTTGTTGTCAGACTACAAGAAAAAATCTAATTGAATACTTTCTGTGGGCCTGTAGACTTCTCCAGCTTGTTCCAATGACATCATGATGGTATGTACAATAATTAATTTTATAACAAAGTGCTGGTTAATTAATATTGTTAATTAATATTGGTTTACCACCTGTAGACTGAAAAGTACTTTTACAAAAGCTGCTAAGGAAAATTGCCTTCATTTTATACAAGGCAATTTTGAAACTTGTAGGAGAGAGGGACCTGGGGGTTCTGGTGGACAGCAGGATGACCATGAGCCAGCACTGTGCCCTTGTGGCCAAGAAGGCCAATGGCATCCTGGGGTGTNAACACAACATTTAATTCATTTAGATGGCCACCAAGTAGGTCTGAATGGAACTACAGATAAAACAAAAGTAGGCTTTTCTACTTGTGTCAATAACATGAAGCATAATAATGCAAACACTGTTATTAGATCAAGATGTGAAAAGGAAGGAGCAATAGGTACTTCTTCCCTCCGCTTTGTACTAGGTGTTGCAAAAAGTGAGAGGAACAGAGGAAGGAAGAGCATGCAGGAACTTACTCTTTTTTTCAAAAGAGAGGAACCAGAAATGAGTAAGTTATCCAGAGCTAGTGGTCCTTTATGATCCTTTCTCTTCTATGTGAGACTGCTGTCAGGTTGCTTAGGGAATTTGTCTTTCTTGGTGGATACTCTTAATAAGCTGTTTGACTAAAGGAACCAGGTACTGAGACAGACAGTAAAATGGAGGAGGGTTTCTTCAGGCAGACCAGTAAACTTGAAAATTTTTGTATAATGACAAGACTAGCTCCAGTTCTAACCAAAATCCTTCCATTTTCCAGGAAATTGTTAAGAGCTGACAAGATCATTTTTTGTAAGTGCCAGCCTGTGTCATTTTAGTTGAAAATCTATAATATTTTACATTTTTCAGATTAAAGCAAATCAGAAAAACAACCAAAAAAAGTTTACGTCCTTGGAAAAGTAAGGACTTAGTTATCTTAGTCCTGGTCTTCCCTTGATGGGGCACAAGGAGGAGAGTAAAACTGGAGGTGTGTGATTCTCTTCTGGAAAGACTGTCATCCAGATAGTGAGACATCCACCTTGGATCTCAACCGGTTATTGTTTTCTCTCTTACAATTCTGTCCTGATTGAGGATTTCTTGAGATACAATCAGGGAGGAGTGTATGAGCTGTTTTAAGGGAAGGTCTTGGACAAGCACCAGCATATCTCCTACTGAAGTCATCTAAGATGAGAACACAACTGAAAAACTCTTGCAAGAAATCTTTCAGCTTATGTTTGGCGCAAGGATGGAGTCCTTTTGAACTTAAGCAAATAGACATGTTTCTTCAGGTGATCAATAAATTAGTTAAAAATAAGGCAGTATGTTACACCGGAGGATTTTACTCATCAAAATCCTGGCCATTTTAAATATAAACCCACTTTATTACTGACCCATCAAAAACCCCTGTGGCTTTATTGGATGCATACCATCTGTACACGTCCTTCAGGAAACAGCTTCTGGAATGGAAAAAAGTGGTTTTGTGATTTTCTACAGGTCTCCATTCCAGACTTTTTTGCCCTCAACATCACCTTCAGAACAGGCTTGGTCTCTTCTACTGACACTGCTTCATTTTCTTCAGATTTTTCTCTCATGCATGTGCAGGAGCTTGTGTTTATGAGCACAGTAAGGTGTTCCAAGGAACCATGACTTGACACATTAACACGTCTTGCTGTACATTTGAAGGCATAGTACAACACGCTGTCAGTGGCAAAGGAGAACAGTTCTTCACACAGCATGACAATGTTCTTCATTTACATGAAGCGGGAAACACTTCATTCTTTGCAAACTGACTAGCTGTGTATGGAAATCTCCTTACCTCTGAATGGATAAAGCTTTTGGAATTGTGATGAAGATATGGAAAGAAGGGAAAATAAGTCTTTGTCTCCATGTCTCCATGTCATTTCAGCTATATGGCATTTTTTATTTCTTTTTATTGCACTGAAATACTTGATTCATTTACCTCCCAATAATACAGCTGGTATGAATATTGTTTATAACTAGTTTTCAACATTAAAAGTCTGAAAATATCCATTAGAGATATCATGTAACTAAAAGCTGAATTAAAGGATGACAGGAATCTGGCAGTAACAGAATATATACTATTGTTTTAATTTTAAAGCGTATCAAATTACCTTATTGTTCCAAATATTCACTCGCTTTAACTAGCTTTTTTTTTTTCAAGCAGCATAACAAATATGTAACATTCCACATCCATTCATATAAGAACCTCCTGAGAAATTGTGACCGTTATAATACATATATGTCCTTAATTTTCATTTCCAAGTTAAAAATGAACTTTATTTAAATTTAACTTATAATATTTCATGCATTTAAAATTATTTAATTATTTTAAAAATATTTTAATTTATTTTAAATTATTTTTATTAATTGATTAAATTAAATTAATTTTAAAAAACAAACAACAACAAAAAACCCACCAAAAACCCCCGTATTGAAGTGCAATATACTTTGACATTTATCACAAATTATTTTTTAATTCAAATTTTGCAAACCAGGTTATTTATTGAAGTATTATGGTCTAATAATATTTAAATTTTATGGAGATCCAATAGATCAAGCCAAAGAAAAGAGATATTATCTTACAAAGGGGAAACAGGTGCAAAGAAGTGATTTGCCAACATCCCTTTGCAAACTAGAAGCAAATCTAGAAATAGAACCCAATGCTTTTTAGCATTTGATACAATATTTTATTCATTAAACCATGCTCCTCACAATAAAAAGAAATTATTAACTCCCTGAAGGTCTTTCACTTATGTCTTTCTATTTTTTCAGTTGATTTCACAACCTTTAGCTATTGATTTCTGCTAGTGCTAGTCTTATAAGGTGGAAATTGGAGGGTAAAGAAGTTCTATTTCTATGAGTTGTGGGTGGAGAACACATTCTGCTCCACAACAAAGAAAAGCACAGACATAGGCATAACAATATCTACTGCTTTCCTGGAAGAGTATTAAATGTGTTCAGTACACTGCCAATAGTGGATAGATGAGACATACTGGGTGGAAGAAAATGAGAGTCAGGATAGACAGTTGCACTCTATCATCACTTTAGACTTGAAGAAATTGTCATAGATGGGTTAACAACTTTAGTATACTGCATCAAGATGAGAGCAACAAAGCTGGTGAAAGGNGCGTAGGGTGGCTGTCACACTTCCATGTTTGCAATAGTTCATGTTCCCCTCAGGTAGGGCTTTCTCGTCACAGCTCATGTTTTGGCCTTTCCCCAAGAATTCCCCTGGCAAAGAAGGCAAAGGCATACAGGGATCTCTGGAAACAGAAAAAAAGACTTGTGACTAAGATGGGGGCAATATTGGGCTGAGCAAAAAATACCTTCTGTCTACAGATGCATTTGCACTCTGAGCCCACTGTGGAAAAAGGTTTTCTTTTGTTACATCAAAGGGAAATGTTTTTATTTTTACTGTGGTATTTCTGAGAGACCTAAGCCCATAATGCCTAAGCATTGCTAGACCCCATTCTCACTGTTCTGGTCATAGAAAATTAGTCTATTCACTGGTATTGCACTGATATCTTGCAAGGGATAATTTTTGTGTCATATCCATGTGTAGCAGC
>VYZX01000044.1:121136-151052 GCA_013401335.1 Brachypteracias leptosomus
GAAAAAACAAGGATGCTTAGGAAGCCCATAGGAGGAGGACGCACGCAGACCATCCAGGGACTACCTTGCTGGTGAATGTCCATTCATGGCTGTCCTATGATATGAGGGAGGAGGAGGAGGGCTGCAGTATAAGACAGCAGTATAAGATAGGGTGATAATCTATAGGAACAAGCTGTCTGGTAGGACAACATTTGTCAAGGCCATGGAAGAAGGGCATATCAGTATTCAATNTGAGGACTGCAAGACTTATTGACTTTGACAGTTCATATAACTTAGTTTTACTATCAAAATTTCAAAAGAGATATTTCATTTACTGAAAACCTATAGTTTACAAATTATCAAATTAACAAAAGGATGGTATAAGAATTGAAATTTGTTACTGGTGCTAAATTCTTAAATTTTACAAGCACATGAAAAATAGCTAATGCAGAAAATTTTAGCAAAGCAATAGAAAGACTTTCCCAGTAAAAGACAAATAAATATGGATACTTAAAAGTCTGAGCAGCCTCTTCAGGAAACTTCATCTGGACAAAGTGATCTACACAATGAGTCTACTCCCTAACAGTAATCTGTCTGAGGTGTTCAGGGATAGAGGCTATTGGGACCAAAACTTGATGCCTTTACCTGAGCTGCTTTCCTACACTTAATGAATGAAGGACATAGTCACTTGTCCACTGCGATTCATGTCATCTTAACGTAGCTTTCTAATATGGATCACATAAATCATGCCTCAAAAGTGCTTATTTTAGTTCCTTTGTTGTTAAGCATTTTGGATCAATCATCCTCTCTGTGGACATCTGCAGTTGTAGGCAGCTTGAGTTAGATAAGAAGAACATTTTCTTGCTGAAACTTTAAGTGGCAAGTACCTGCAAATGTTCTTTTTTTCTCTCTTTTAGTTTATGGCATGTCTGATACACAATCTGATGAAGCTAATTTCTCTGTCTCATCATTGTGTAGAAGTATGTTTCAGACTTTAGCTGGATGTCATAAAAGCTAATGCTTCCACTCATTGAGAAATTTACATTTTAAATTGAAAACTCTAATTTTCTGTCCTTAAATGAAGACCGTAAATTTCCTTTTAGCAGCTAAGGAGATGAGGCCACTCAAACAGCCAGGAGGTTATTTCCAAGCACTATCCATAATCCATGAAGCAGTTACGTTTCTCTTGATTCCTGGAGATGAGGAGGCTTTAAACATATTAGTTAATTTTATTCAGAGGGGTTGGCTCTGACAAATTTGTGGAATGGAGTCTGTACAGGCTGTTGGATATAAATGTGTTCTCCACCTGCACACATGCATAGCAGCATTGTCCAACTCTGATGTATTTCAAATTGATTGCAACTATAAATAGTGCTGCTGGCAAAACTGCAAACAGTAACTTCTGGACTAAACCTCAGCCTTTGCACAGTAAAGTCCGTCAGATCCTCAAATAGTACAGTTTGTTGGGTTTAAGGTATGTCGTTGAGTCCTCCACTTCTCATAACACTGTCAGACTTACTTCTGTTTAATCTCATGCAGTAACAAGCTAACAGAGTTTAAATAAAAAATTCCCAGTATTAAAACCAAAAGTGATTATTCTGCAATCCCCAAAGGCCTGGCTGTTGCCAACAGTTAACCATTGATGTATGAGAGTGAGCCGGAGGTCAAAAGAGATGCCTTTACCTAGCAAGCTTGGTTTGTGCATGGATCAGAGCCGTGACTCAACACTTTCTACCTCTGGTAGATAAGGGAATGTGACACTGGCAGAGCTTTAAGACTGTAAAGGAGAAAGGAAGATAACAACAATTTTTGCTGCACAGCTTTTGACATATACCTAAAATCAGCTCTGTAGGACTTGTCTGCATTACAGTTATAAGAAAATCATAGAAACTAGTCCTCACAAGATAGGTCCCTGAGTTTTACAGCTACAGCTTAAATTTTCATCCCAAATATGATTTTTCAATTAGAAAAACATGACTAAGGCTCATGTTTTCCAAGCAGCTGTCCCAAAATTTCTAATCTTACATCAGCCACTGCCCTGCTGTGTGACTGCAGGCAATTTCTCAACTCATTTATTTTCATTTATGATTATTTGTATTGCTGTATATCTAGGAGCCAGAGCCCTTTGTGCCAGGTACTATAAAAGAACAGAGGACAATTCCTGCTGGAGAAAGCCAAAAGTCTATGGCTAGGGAAATAGGATGGACGCAAACTGACAACTGAGGACAATAAAAAATGAGTGAACNNNNGGACAATAAAAAATGAGTGACATCGTATCTCTAAGCATGATAAGCAATGGCCTTAACATGCCAGCAGCATGTCAATGTTTTCTGTATTGATCATACTAGAAAAGTACCTTAAAGAGGAGACAAAAAACCCCTAGTAATTTGATGCCTACAGGAATCTCCTTCAACAGGTGAGAGGCATGATGTGAAAAAACAAGGATGCTTAGGAAGCCCATAGGAGGAGGACGCACGCAGACCATCCAGGGACTACCTTGCTGGTGAATGTCCATTCATGGCTGTCCTATGATATGAGGGAGGAGGAGGAGGGCTGCAGTATAAGACAGCAGTATAAGATAGGGTGATAATCTATAGGAACAAGCTGTCTGGTAGGACAACATTTGTCAAGGCCATGGAAGAAGGGCATATCAGTATTCAATGCAAAATGATGTAGTGAGAGCTTCCTGGAGTAGTAGCTATGGGCATTGGTGGGAAAGGTCATATTTTAGAAACATTATGGTGAAAGGAAACATTTGAGATAGAGCCTGGATAGGAATACCCACAGAGATACGGCTCAGTGATTGCATGTAAATTGTGAACTTAAATGACAGGACTGATGGCAGAATGGTGACACTACTATTCTTTGGCTTGTCAGTATTGTAATCTCTTCAGGGAAGGCTCTGTATTTTCTATAGCACTTAGCAGGATGTGTCCCCCTCCTGCATCGTGGCAAATAGCTAATAGAAATTACAGTATATAAATAGGTCCCTCAGCTCTGTTTAAATTAATTTTATGGTTCTAGGTGTTGAAAAGCTCAATTTGAAGACTTAATTAAGAAAATAACAAACAAGGAAAAAGACCAAATATATCTATGACACCTTCATATACTATGAATCAATTTTCCTTGGCAAAATGCAAAAATATTCATCTTCACATTTAAACTAGCACAACTGATCACTAGATTTCATGTGATCAATATTTATCACTGCCACGTCCATAGTCCTCCAGGATTTAATTCAAAATGTGAATCTTTCCTAAATCACAGCACTTAAACTTCTAATCTTGTTTGTTTGTTTTGATTAAACAAAGATGTTCTGCTTTTTTTGTAGAAGTGATGTCACCTAATTGACTACATGTTGGTTTAGCCTCTAAAGCCATAAAATGTGATTCTACTCTTTGTAGCTTTTAAGCTTGATTAAAGCAAGCTCCTCAAGTTGTTCTCTAATAGCAGGCTCCCCAGAAATGGAGAAAGATTCTCAAGTGGTTTAATGTTTAGAAAATGAAGAAACATCTCCACCCCCTCATGTAACCACAGGAAACAAAGTATTAAAGTTGGGGAGGGGGAAGGAATGGGGAAAAAAAGAAGTTCATTCTCTGTCTCCCCCCCCAAAATGTGAACCACAAAGGATTGTTTTCTTTTCATGTGAAGAGATTTTCAGCGTTTCATTTCCTTAGTTTTCTATATGGTACGAGCAAAACTCTTAAATCACTAGTTAGCGGTTTCGATCTAAATCTCATCATCTAATTATTTTTACAACACATTCTTGGAAGGGTAGAAATGGTTCTGCCAGGAGATGTTTCACAATAATTAGAAGCCCCAATGGGTCTCTTAAGAATGTTTAAAGGGTTCCATATGCATGCTGCTACAGGGAACCATGCTGTACACAGCTCTTCGTTTGAAGCAATAAGTCTTGACAGCCCTTGTTGTATTTTATTATAGCAAACAAAATCCATGCCAACCAATCAGGTTCCTGGATGTCTTGCCATTCTTTACTGGGAAAAATAACAGTGGAGATCAGTTAGCTACAAAGACACTGTCATACTCATGCAAATATGGGCTGCTTGAAAAGCATTTGTCTCAAAGACAATTCTTTGTGTCACAGAGACAGCATTAAGAGGTGATTTTTGGTAAATAAAAGTGCCTTAAAACCAGTGCATTAATTTTTTTGTTTCTTCATTCATGAAAAAAACACGTCAAATTGGCTTTTGAAGTTAAAATGTATACACTGAAATATGACATGCTAACACACTTAAATGGACAATTTGAGAAGTTTAAGCTTCCTCCTATTGTGTGTGTTAGCCAATGAATAACTGATGTACACTTTTTATCTGAGTATATCTTGCTTGCACAATCTTTTTGCGGATAGTAAGAGATGTCTGAAGAAAGTGCCCCAGACAAGGAGAGTTAAACCATATACTTGATGAATTTCTTTGTAAACGATACATGCACATTAAGCAATGGATAGTTATTTGACTAACAACAAGGGAAACAGCTAGAGCTCTGCCACAGTGAAGAACTGATAAGACAGTATTCATAACAAACACGCAAGTGAAAATAGGTAGTGGAAGTAGAGAGAAAATAGAAAACTCTCCATCCAAACAATTATTATTACTACAAGGGCCTGACAAGAGAACACAACTTTTCAAGAGCATCCTCTTCCTTCTGAATCTCACATATTGCTCTGGCTTCTCAGTTAGCTGTTGGGGAAACTTTGTTGAAGCTAAGTCTTGGTCACTGGTAACACAGCATTTTTCTAGATAACTAGCAATGTATGTTTTCAGAAATGCAATTTGCCTGCATATATGAAATATTTGTGGCCATATTAGGCATGCTCAAATATATACACGCAATTGCATATGCCTATGCTTTTAAATCTAGGCCATTATGTCTTTGTGTTAGGATACAGGCACATCTCCTGTGACCACTGTAAAGTTATTGGCTTCATCTCTGCTTTTAAATGAATGCTTTGACAAGGAATCAGTTTGAGACATTGTAATATTGTACATAATTTTATATTGAGAACTTTATGTAGGGTTGATCAATATGTAAACATCACAAGAAGTGAATTACTTCACTAACATACTTTATTAAGAAGGTCAATTTTAAATATATATATTTTTTCAAGATACGCACTTCTTTTAAGAATGTGTTTTGCAGTTTTAAGGCCATTATTTAAACTTAGTGGAGTTGTTCTGATAACTTCAGGCAAAATTTAGAATTTGTATGAGGTTTTTTTAGTCACTATTTCTCTTGTAGTTTTAAAAAGAGTGATTTTGAATATCCACTCTCTTTGTGATGTGTGAAGAATATCTCTACTGATCATTCAATACAAATTGTCACTGCTGTTCCAATATCACATATAGGATAGATAAATATAAATGTGAAAGAGACCATATGGATCTTTGTGTTCAGCCCCCTACAAGTGGAAGGCATCACACAACAGGTATAGTACCTCTAATTTCTCTGTGTACAGTTTTCATAGATGCAAACTTCAAAGCATACATTTAAAATAAAACAAATAGGAAAACCCAGCCTCAGCAAATGGTGTCCAGGATACCTTTAGAGAGTAGGAGCATCTCCTTTTATTATTAAAAAAGAATCTTTATTGCATTGCTTTTGTTTTCTGGTTATAATATCATACTACAATCCTTTCTTTATCTGAGGTTTCAGGTTTCATCTTGAAACAATTTATATTACTCATCCTTGTCTATGTTCTTTAGAAGGCTGTCCTTGAAAATCACAATGTGGATGATGAGAAATCTACAAACTTCTACTCAAAGTTCTTTTGTAAGCATTTTATACATATATATCTTATACATATATATCTCTTATACAAAAATCAACTCTTAAATGAAATAATTCTTTGTCTTTATGATCCAGATTTATGATCCAGATGTCTCCATTACAAACAGTTGTATACCCTAGGTTTTTTATGAGTCAAAAAGCCCTAAGATTTTAAAATCTGCCTTCATAAAGCAAATACTTCCTTATATTAATCATCTGGTAACCTTTACATATCTCTATTACCATTTAATTATTTTAACATGACTAATCAGAATCATATTCTTTAAATGTGACTTTACCATTCTGCAGTGATAGTAATTCTTTCCATCCTTGTAATTATTTTTATTAATCTCTCCACTTACCTGGAAACCAATTTAAGAAAAAACTTCTTATTATGTTCAGATCCTTAATCTTCTCAGTGTAGTAGTAATCTTTGTAGACTTAATCTCTCAGTTTAGTTTGCCTCTTAAAAATCCAATGCATTATTTTGATTCTGTTTTGTAATTCTAAAATCAGTTTAGTTAGCTCATGTTCACTTAATCCAAGAATAATTTCTATATCCACCTCTTCTATGAAAACTTCAATCCTTCCATCTTACTCCCTTCTTCTAGGTTCTTTGTCTTAGAGATCCCTTGGAAGAGGAGACAGATAGTTATCCCAGGCCCAGAGCAATCCAGCTGGGGCTGGTGCAATCACTCAAGGAATTGTATTGCCTGATTTTTATTTCTAGTGCATGTGGTCGTCTTTCCCAAAGATGCTCTTTCTCCCCTCTCCCCCCTTCTGCTACTCACCACTCTATATTATTACTTAATTATTTTCTGTATCTATATGCTGCTTATTCCAGGTACTCCTTAGACCATGCCTCTACTATGAGAAAGTCTAATCTCTAAAAGTCTCCTTGAAGGCAAGCATCCTAAAATTCCCTGAGAACTGCCGTTCTCAAGTTATTTGTGGACCGTCATTATTTTGCAATGCATTCACTCATCTTGTCTAAGGACTTGGAGGGTCTTGCTCTTTTCAGTGTGTTCCATAAGTTATTGTAGCAATTCTTGATCTGTGTCATCTCAAGACTCATCAAGACACTTATTCCAGAATAAACTAGTTCCCAGCTCCAACCAGATCCTCTTGAAACTCAGAAATATTTTGCATCCTGGAAGAACTTTGTATTCTTTCTCAGTCCTTACCCTAGCAGACCTGTCAGGTAATGAATCCCAGCAGTGTAGAACAGTTTCCTATTAGCAGTGATCCAACCCCTTGTCATGACTTTTCTGTTCTTTCATGCCTCAGGCAAGACTTTACAAGAAAGTAGATTTTATTGGGAACCCTCCCCACAAATTTCAACTCCCTATATTCAATCAACTTCACAAAGGAATGATCAATGGGCTGTGTGCAAACTAACTTTGAAGCTAAAACATGAAGCAACTGTAATTCCTTAAAGTGTACCTTTCTGGAAATACATCTCTTGAACTGTAGTAATGTAGAATAATTTAGATTAGAAAGAACTTTGGAAGTCTGAATGACTGCTCAAGCAGGGCTAGTCCAAATTAGGTCAGATTGCTCAAAGTATAGGACTTTGTCTTCTCAAGTTTTGAGTATCTCCAAGGATGGATATTCCACAGCAACTTTATGAAAACTGTTCCTATGTTTAATCAATATATTTATGTTTCTTTTTTCTTTTATATCAAGCCAGAATCTCCAGTTTTGCAACTCAGTGTCCACTGCCTGCTTTCTTTTCAATGTGCACCTGCCAAAAGTGTCTAGGTCCATCTCCACTACATCTGCCTGACATCTACAGAACATTTCAATTCTTTTTTAGCCTTCTCTTCTCCAGGTTAAGCAAACCCAACTCCCTAAGTCTTTCCTCATCTATCATATACTGTGAAGCCCTACTTATTTTGGAGATGCTCTATTGAGGTTTTTCCTGCATACCAATGCACTTTTGCTTTGGGGATACAAACTGGACACAGTGTTCCAGCTGTAGCCTCATGAATGCTGAATCAAATGAAATAATAATTTCCTTTGATCTACTAGCCATGCTCTTGCTGGTCTAGACCAGTATGTGGTTAGTCTTTATTGCTGGAAGGGTGCAAAGTTCAGTCCTCTGCAGCTGAGAAGGTGAAGAGATTTTCCTGTAATAAAGCAGGAGTTTTAGAGCACACTGACCACTGTCATGGTATTTCGCACCTGGGAGGTCTTTCAAGCAGCTGACTTGCACAGATAAGTGAGGTGTCACACAGAGATCCTGTGAAGCTATCATTTGTGGAGTGGATTCTTTTCCCTAGAGCTAGGGATGATACGATGATTTGTTTGGTGGCCATTTCAAAAAATATTAAAAAAAAAAGCAGAGGGATGAGCACAAGTAAAATTCAGGGCAAACGGAATGGTTCAAAAAGCACAGTGTTGTTCTTGAGAGGTTTTCTTGTTATTATACTTAATGACCCCAAAGTACTTCAAAATTAAGCATAGTTTTGAATTGAAATATTAAATATTTTATATTAGAAAGCATCAAAATAAAAAGGCAATTTTTGTTGTTAGGTTGGTTTTTTCTTTACTAAATCAGCTGACAAAATTGAAACTGGTATGCATAATATTCAGATCCTCCTGTTCTGGGTGAAAAAAGCTTAAAGTTGAGATCCTTCAGTCATTCTATTATGGATTTTCTTCATAGAATCATAGAATGGTTTTGGAGGGACCTTAAAGATCATCTGATTCTAACCCCCCTGCCATGAACAGGGATACATCCCACTAGATCAAGTTGCTCCCCATCTTTTATGTAGGTCCCCTTTAAGTACTGGAAGATTGCCATAAGGTCCCCCAGAGCCTTCTCTTCTCGAGACTGAAGAACCTCAACTCTTTCAGCCTGTCCTCACAGGGGAGGTACTCCAGACCCCAATCATCTTTGTAGACCTCCTCTGGACCAGCTCAAGCAGGTCTGTGTCTTTCTTATGCTGGGGGCCCCAGCGCGGAACACAGTATTCCAGGAGGGGTACCACAAGAGCAGAGTAGAGAGGGAAAATCACCTCCCTCAACCTGCTGACCACACTTCTTTTGGTGCAGCCCAGGATGCGGTTGACTTTCTGTGCTGTGAGCACACATTGCTAGCTCATATTCGGGTTTTCATCCACCAATGCTCCCAAGTCCTCCTTCTCTGAAGGGCTGCTCTGAATCCACACATCACCCAGGCTGTAATTGAGATTGCCTTGATGCAGGTGCAGGACCTTGCACTTGGCCTTGTTGAACTTCATGAGGTTCACATAGGCCCACCTGTCAAGGTCCCTCTGGATGACATCCCTTCCCACCACATTCTGGTGCCACTGGCAAACATGCTGAGGGTATACTCAATTCCACTATCTAAGTCACCAACAAAGACGTTAAACAGCACTGGTCTCAATATGGATCCCTGAGCAGTGTCACTCATCACTGGTCTCCACTCAGACATGGAGCCATTAAACGCAACTCTTAGAGAGTAACCATCCAGCCAATTCCTTACTCACCAAGTGGTCCATCCATCAAATCCACGTCCAGCAGTAGATGTGTTGAGATGGTCTTCAGCAGACCAACAAAAGATATTTCTACTGAAACCTGAGTAGATGTGAGTGAGTTTTGCCTGTTTGCTGTGTTGATGGGGAGTGGCATGGCTGTGACAATGCAGCACATACCTGAACTAATACAGACTTCAAAGTCATCTGGTGCTGTGATTGACTATACCTGGGTGGGATGTGGCTTTGTGGAAGAGTTTGCTTGTGTCTTTCAGGGCAAAGTCAATAGACCTATTACCCTATTACTCTTGAAATCAATCTGGAAACTGTAATTGCTTTCTTTCCCTTTGCTTGGTTTGGTACTGAGCTCTCAAAGACCAGTTTAGGACTTCTGTAATTACTTACTTGGAAAGATATAGCCTGTGGTATCATAAATCTTTGTGCACTGGGTTCAAGGGCTGATTTCATCCTTCATACAGGACTTCTGTGCGTATTTGAATTAAAAAAAAAAAAAAAAAAAGACCCCAGGTCTTGCCATAGAGAATATAAATAATACTGAAGTTTGGGTGAATTACTAGCAACTGGTAATACAGATCAGAAGAAACAAGATTTTATTTTAATTCTTTCATAAAGGATTTTGTTACCCGAGTATACAATTAATACTGTTTATATAGAGATCTCTCATTGCACTATTCAGCAACTGTCCTCAACTACTCTGTGGAAAAATTTATCTTATTTTTAGGGGCAGTACAGAAAGAACAGTATATTGAAAGGTAAAGAGAATGTGTGATAATCTTATACAATGTGAAATCATCTAAAAGTAGGGAGTGAGAGGTCCATTTCCACTACTTTTGCCTGGGAGCTAATCTAGTGGCTGGTGGACGAATGGGCCTAAACAGAGTAGTCAAGGTGTCGCTATCCATCTCACTAGTGTAAAAACACAGAATTTTCATTACAACAGAGATTACTACCTGATTTAACCATAATTACAACTCTACAATATTGACATCAAATAGAATCTTGTTTTCAATGGTATATAATCTTTCCAGTAAAGATATTGAAAGAAACATGTTATTTCATGTAAATAAAATAGCAGAATTTAGCTCTAGGTGAAAGAGTTTACTCCAGACTGCTGTAACTGGAGATAGTCTGAGCTGCTTAAAAATCCCAAAATAGTGACAGCAAGGTAACTTTTTATCACCTAAATAGGAATTTGCAGCCTGAAACTGAAGACACCATTGACTGCCATATTCCTGCCCATACTGTGGCTAATATTTTCAGCTTTTAGTAAAGGCAAGAGCATTGTTTGATGAAGGTTACCTGTATTTATTTAACACAACAGAGACCTCTATGATTAGCAAAATGCCACTTGAAGCAGCTTTTGTAACCAAGTACTTGGCTTCCTGCCCAAGAAGTAACTATTTGCAGATTAGAAAAGGAGGCTGAAGACAAATGGTGTCTTGAAAGTAAAAACGTGACCTTTCCCAAACAACATGATGCTAAAATGCTAAGCGGGAGATAGCCCTGCAGTGTGGCTTAAAAGAAAACCACAAGTTGTGTTTGCTTTTCAGCATCCACAAGCTATTATTCTGTAATAACAGAGGGAAAAGTTTTCTCCAGGCAACCCTTCCAGTGGCTGCAAACTGGAAATAACTTCCAACCACTAAATGATGTTTAATTTTTTTCTTCCCCCCCCCTTTTTTTTTTTCCTTTTATTTCATGCATGTCCATGTTTGTACAGCAGAGCAAATGCACTTCTAAGGATGTCTCACTCTGCATGAAAAGCAATCTACCCTGATGAACAGAAATATGCCATCAGTTGCACACACACTCCAAAGGAAGCAATCTCTAACAGCAGTTTCTCTTAGACCAGAGGCAAGTCAAAGCTTTTACATGATTTTCTGGCACATCTTTTGTAATCATGGGCAAGTCACTTGTAAAATCTCTGTACTCCAGTGCTTTAATATGTAATCCAGCAAGGATGATGAAAGATGGTACACTGATTAGGCACTGAGTTAGGTTCTACTTTTCAATTTCCCCCAATGTTGGAACTGCATGTACACTACTGGGACAGCTTGAAGAAAGGTAAAATTGGTACAATATTAAAATATTTTTGAAAGGACATTTCAATGTCAATATTTACTTTTTTATTTTGTGAAAACAGTCTTACGTTTTTGCCTTTTTTCCCCTTTTATACTGATATTTACTAAGAGTCGAATATTTTGAGTGTTTTTTACTTAACTTTTCCTTCAACTACATTATGGAAAAGGATGTAACTAAGAATAAATCTGAGGATTTATTTTAGGTGTACTGATTTGCAGCACCAGTACAAAACAATCTTCCTTGAATAAAGAGGCATCAATTCTTTCTGTCAGGTATAAGCAGAAAGAACATTACTACTATGTAGCTTGAAATTCTATATAATATAAGCAGCTATAGGCAAGCTATTGGTTTGCTTTTTAACACAAAATATCTAGTCTTGTTTCGAAGGTATCATGAGCTGAAGAATGCACCAATTTCCTTACATAGAAGTATCTCATTTTACCTCTTTCCATCCTGTCGTCCTGTGTTCCCTGTGTTCCCTGCTCTCATCACCCTCCCGTGATTTTTTTTCTTTTATTTTTTTTTAAATTTATTTCAGGGATTGTATTGGATGCATGACTAATGAAAATTTATGTTAAGATAGCTGTCAACTCTGAGTCCTGTGCTATAGTAACAGCTGCTATTGGCCAAGAAGAACACAGAAAAAGAAAGTTAAGAATATCAGTAGTATCTGATGAGGGTTCAGACAGATTAACTGTACTTCTGCCAATAATCTCTGTAGATAGAAGATTTGAGAGCGGTTAAGGAAATGACTGCTACTTAATTCTCACAGAAGCAGTTTATTCCATGTATTGTCCCTGGCAACACAATCCCTACAAGTGGAATTCCATCCTAGGAGGTTGCTATTTTTCTTTTCTGTGCAGAAGCTGAAGTCTCAGTTGAAGTGTATTCCCAATTCCACCCATGTGTTTCTTAGCCACTGATTTTATTCATGTGTGTTAAAATCCTTTCTGTTGTCCCTTGCTGAAGCTGTTTCCATGGCTATAACTTGGAGTATATGTAAAGTACAACTGCAACTAGTATCATATTACTTAGTTCATTTTATACTGCATATTGAAGGTGTAGAGCAGTCTGAAATATTTAGAATTATTGGCACTATCTGAGCTAAGATGTAACTACATTTGGGAATAATTTAAAAATACAGTTACAAATTTATTTATAATCCAGTCCTATATAAGAAGCCTTCAAGGAATCAAATTTATTCCTTTTATTAATGTATTTCTTCACAAACTGCATTGGTCACATTGCACAGATGACCCTCACAGGAATAGCAAGGAATGCTATCAAC
Source organism: Brachypteracias leptosomus (assembly GCA_013401335.1). Classification (NCBI taxonomy): domain Eukaryota; kingdom Metazoa; phylum Chordata; class Aves; order Coraciiformes; family Brachypteraciidae; genus Brachypteracias; species Brachypteracias leptosomus. Next base: position 133,773 of record VYZX01000044.1, read on the forward strand.
ATCTCTTTCAGTGGGATGTTCCTCTTGTATACCACCTGCCAAAGTGGCCTTCTAAAAGTGACATTCAATTGGGTTTTAATAGAAATCATATGCCTTTGAGCTATCTTTGAGTATGCCAACTGAAATGCATGTATTCCCTCCTCTCTTCTCTGTTTTCTTTCTCATGTATGCCTTTTGGGCCACAGCCCCTTAATGAACTGCATATGTAGAAACCAGTGCACATGAAGGAGTCCATTGGCTGCTGTAGAGCTCCATATGGAGGTGGGGTCCATCCAACAGAGTAATGTTGAAGTTGGAGATGTTGGACAGTAAACCACTGGCAGCAGAGACCATCTTCATTTGTGTCCTGTACAATATCGGGTATGTTATGGGTTGCTTTGTCTCTTTGTCTCATTATACAACAAAATTATATATAGAAACCACATGGGCACAGTGGGGTTCCAAACAAGCTTCTTTACTAAATATAGAGAGCATAGGAGAACAAGTTACTTATACATGGTATTGCTCAGAGAAGTTTCTAAAACATTAAACGCCACAGCATAGAAAATCACTAACAGACTACTTAGAGAAATCTTACTCTATCCACTACTCATTCCAACAGACTACATCATTGCTTAAAGAAAAAAAGGAAAGAAATTGTCAGAAAATAAAAATGGGAATTGCTTCTGACTAAATATAATTAAAAGAAATTGTCACGAAATGGGTAAGTGAAGATTGTTATAGTCTGAAATCACATAGTTTTTCAATAATGCCAAACCACCAGCTTTAAATAGAACCTGATTTTCATTAATATTTCTGCTTTCCAGTTTTTTATGATTTTTTCAGCAGACCTTATGGATCATATGTAACAATAATATGAGACATGCCACAAAATGTCCATTTTTAGATGAGATTCCAGGATTTTGCTTAGTTTTATGAGCACTGGATCCAAACTCCAGTGGGACTTGCCAAAATTCTAACCATTCATTAACTCAATCTATCAACAAACTTGAATAAAACAGCTATTTATAAAGTTATTTTTATATATTCATACATATATATGCCCATACACAAATACACACATATGTATGCATATATGTTTCTGTGACCATGCACATATATCTATGTGCTTGTTTGGGTATGGTCATATGCACGTATTAATATATTTAATTACACCCCTGGAATAAAATTATATAAAAATCAGAGGCATGCATAATACTGTAACCCTGTGACAGAGATAAAGGTCTCTTTGAAGTCCCCAAAATTAAAGACTAAGTATCTGTTGAGCATTTAACTTTCTAAAATTGTAAAGATTCACACTATCACAACCACAACCTCTGTTCTAACTATGTGGCCTGTTTGAGACATTCAGAGACATAATACAATTTAACTAAGCTAGCTACTTTGAATTGTATTTTGGAGTCCTGATTAATTTCTTCCTAGACTTATGGCCAATTTGAGACAACTTGGAGGCTTCTGACTTTAGGAAATAATAAGCCTCCCTATCCCCTAAACAATAGATCTACTGAATTTTAAGCCAACATCTTTGGAAAGCTAAGAATTATGGAAAAAAAACCCAGGCAGTCTAAGTCAGATATACTTCCTTCATGTATCTGAATCTATCATTCCAAAAGTGTTTAAGCCATCTAAATTTGTTCTAAATAAAGGAAAGCAGGTAAGGGTGAAAGAATGAAGGAATTACAAGTGCCTAAAGTGAGGCAGAACTAAAGAACTCCTTTACAATTTCAGACACCTCCTTTCATCCATTCACTTTACAGGAAATTTAGGCATTAACCTGAGGAAAAATGCTTCAGGAGACACCTAATATTCATCTGTAAGTTGGTCACCAAAATTAAATTGAGTTCCTCAATAAGTTTCAGTACTTGAAATCTGAATATCCTACATCACTTGCACATTTGAATTTTCTACCTATCATAAAAACCCACAAAAGTTGTTTACGTTGATTTGTTCTTCAGTTTCTGACATGCAGTAGGATAGGATGATGATATCAAGTTGTTGACAACTTAAATTAGCTTTTGTCATTCTTTTGGAGTATTTTTGTTGGTTTTTTCCCTTTGTGAAAATAGAAGGTGAACATTTAATTCAAGATCTTACAGTGATGCATACATGCATATGGGTTGAATCTACTTTTCCCAAGGAAAACTAGACTTTCACCACTTTCTATATTTTGTATGCTTAACTTAGATTTTAACTTCTTTTTTAACACTGTTCTAGGGTTTGATTTGGTTTCTGTTTTCCCCCATACAAGAGAGACACAGACATATTGGAGAAAGTCATACTGGAGTCTGCTCATTTAGGATAGGTAATAGTGATCTTGCCCTATACATTCATTTGTTAATTATCCTTGTTTTTGAAGTTACTTACTCCAACCTAAAATGGTCTCCTAGGTGTGTTTTAGATTTCAACATTCTCAAAGCAGAAATCTGAGACCAAATTCTGCCTCATATTCCACTAGTAAAAATCTGGAACATTTCCACCAATAGATTTCATGGCTCTGTTCATGGGATGTATTCTGAAGAGTCTGTTCATTCCCTCAGTGCAGTGTATTTGCTAGCATGGTATATCTTCTTTACATCCACCCTAGCATCAGCAGAATCAAACAGCCTCTGTAAAGCATTTTTATTTTCACAAATCGGCAAATTTCCATAAAATATTTTCCCTTGGAATTTTTATGACCAACTTACCCATCGTCTTTTTCACTCACGCATGAAAAATGTCAAAAAGCTATATAAATATTTAGTTTGATTTATGATTGTTTTCTGGGCTTGAGAAAGGCTGTGAAACAGCTAAGAGGAGTAAAGAAATCACAGTCCAAAGAGCATGTGGCAAGGCATCAATTGCTGTTCCTTATTAATCCCTAAAGTACATCCCAGTGAAATGAAATAAATTAGTTAAGCCTGTTCATCAGGCCTTACCATTGTCGCAAAAAGCAATAGCTCCTACTGACTAAAAATCAACTGAAATGCAGATCATCAAATTACTGAAATTGCAAAGATATGATTAACCTCTGAAATTGTTCCATGCTCTTTCATTTCTACAGACATCTATAATAATTCAATACAAAAGATATGAAAATTTGAAAGAATGGCTTTTCTTATAGAATTTCCATCTCATTTCTACAATCCAAAGTATTTGGAATTCTTTGAACAAGGTTCAGAAAAGCATCCAAACTTTCTGATGTTCCTCCCTCAATTATGTGGAATGCTGGGGACATATTAAAGGATTTAAAAGGGTAGGAAATGTACTATATCACTTTTTGAGTCCATAAGTGATTTCTATTCTTGCCAACTGTACTCATGAGACTCAAGGGCACAAACAGACAGCCAAAGAGCTTTTTAAATGGATTCTTTAGCATAAAAATTTCATCTAGTTCTGCTGGCCTTTCTCATGTTTTTTATTCCCCCCAAAATATGCTGTAGCTATCACTTCTTAAGGAAAAGAGAGAGAAAATGTTTAAGCACCAAGACGGGAGTTTATTTTTAATAATCTCTGATGTTCATTGTGTTATGTATCCAATGGCCTTTTAAAAGATTGGCAGGCAGCCTATAAGTATAGCACTAATACTGTGGGCTTTTTGTCTTGCTGGTAAAACTTTATTTTCAGGAATTTAAAAAAAATATTAGTGATACAAGCCATTTCAACAATAAGCAGGTAGCTAACATGCTACGCTATTTATTTACTCATTCAGCAGTAAATTATAGAGTGAATTTTCAGCTGTTTGTGGAGGGAATTAGGTATTATTTTATTTCTACTATTTTGGGGAATTTAATTTCAAATATAACAAGTTTCACAGCAACTTTCTCAGTACAAAACTGAATAATCAGATTTTTTTTTGGAGCAATGTCTCTGCTGGTTTCAGACAACTCATTTCTTTAGGTTCATGTAAGGTTTTTTTTCAAACTGGTGCAAAAAATTAATGACAAATTTTTAAACTTTTAACTTTTTTAAGCAATTCACAAATGACATAATCTGCAAGGTCAGGATATCTTCAGTAACAGTAAATGTATTTCAGATGTTTTTCATGAAAGATGATTTACAAATAGAGATAGGCAGGTTTTAGTCCATATATAAAACAACAAATATATTAATGCCACAAAGTTTTGCTGTTACAGACAAGCCCACATATCTGTCTTCATCTATGTAATTAACCTAACTATAGTTAAGACATGCTGGTTTGATGGGGACAGAATGTAGGAGAGTGTGATACAGCTAAACCGTTTTAGACAGTTGTGAGTCTCCCAGCTCACAGATCCACATCTGGATGCTTTGACATGCTTTGACCACATACTATCACTAAAAATCTTTAAACACCTGTTATAGTCATTTTCTATTTAAAATAAACCAACATAAACAGGAAAAATTATAAGACTGAAGAAAGTTCTAAACATAAAACAGTTGCAGTATTTTAAAATGGGGTAACAGTCTAAGACATTGTCTTATCTATATTTAATGGAGCATTTTCTCAAGAAAATCACAAGATTTTAAAAATACACAATATAATCTCCTCTTTAATATTAGTGATGCTTGTAATGCAATTTGCTAAAAAGAAGGATTGTATGGTACAAACCAGAAGGCTGGAGAAAGCTGCAGTGTGAGAGGTCTGCCTGCAGAGGTGGGGACAGACAGACCCAAGTTCAGTTTGGCTGCAATTCACCAGTGACCAGGAGACGTAGGAGCTCATGTGTGACCACAAATGGACCTACCTTAGAGCTTTCTTCTACAAAGGATCTGTTTATCCAGGACAAGGTATAAAACAAAGACATTAATGGGCCAGTGATGAAATGTGTAGTCACGTCTGTAAGCAGAAATGCAGCACTGACATGGTTAAGCGTTGTTAATTACCAGGTTTAATGGGCATTGCTGCCTGGCATAGCTGTCTAGTTTCACACAAATTCTTGAATGCGTACTAGGTGATAGTTTCTGTCAGTGTAGTTCAATACTTGATTTAAAATCATGGCCATGAGGTAAGAAGTCCTAGGTCTTAATACTAGTCCTCAGAGTTAGAATTCTGCAAAATTCCAATCCAAAGGTGTTTTAAAAAATTATTTATTTTTAAAACTCATATTGAATTTAAATAGCTCAAGACTTACTGAACCTAAAGAAAACCAGATCATGCCATTTCATGGCCACCTTTGCTTTTAGTTTTTAGGGAAGTTGTGAGGAGCTGTGCATACTCAGCATTTCAAAAGGCTGCCTTGTGTTACTTTTTGCAGTGAACCCTACCAAAAGGACTAAACAGGTCACTGCATGGCAACTATATCTCCCGCTTCAGCTATAATCTTCAGTGGGCTGTTTCTTGATTCATGATACTGTCTAAGCTTCCTCTGCTTCTCATAGTTTAAACACCTAAATCACCTTGTCAAGAAGATGCTTCTCTCCATCTGGAGGCTGACTGCCTCCTATGGCTATGTAGGTAACGTTTGTTTCTAAGAGCAGTAGAAAAAAGTGAAGTTGATGAAGCTGTTCCATCCATAGAAAAGCAATTTGGTAGGAATTTGGAGAGAAAAGGTTGAGTCTCAGTTCTTGGACTCAAGGAGAACAAATACTTTTTATTACCATTGAGCTACACTGTAGTTTTCTAATTTCCTGTTGAATCTGAGCTCATCCTATTTGTGCACCTGGCTTCTGAAACTTTGGGTTTAATTTTGGTGGTTTTACCATGTATGTTAAATGCATAAGTAACCTAGGGGCATCCATTGCTCCTTGTACAACCCAGGAACATTGCTGTCTTTAAGGTACAATAGCACAGCTTCAAATGGAGTAGTAGGCAGGATCATATTTTATAAACTACTATTACAGGATGGATAGAGAACTCTGTAGGGCAGGAGGAACATGGGTTAGGTCGCACTAAAGCTGTAGAAGGAATTGTAGTCAGGTTTAAATACCTCATGGGTAAATCCACTATTAAGCTGACTACTTTGCAAAAGCCAGTGAACATCACCTGCTTTTCCAGAAAGCTGCTTTAAAAGATAACAGAAATTATTATAGCTTGTGAGAGGTCTGGTCCTACTAGAACATACGAACTGGGTTTTAGGCATGTTTGTGAGATTAAGCCCTTTAGAGAACTTTGGCACCATGCAGCTGAGTTTCTGGATCCCATTAAGGCCTGGGTAGATCTGGGCATGCACACAATGCAGAACTGCAGGTGCTTAGAGTACATCCAGGTCCAAATGTAGTGTGTCTGATGAGTTCAGATACTTTCAGAGTTACTCAGATGCTGGGTGGGGATTGAAATAGGAGAAGGGAAGAGAAGGAGTTGCAGTTTAGGTCTTAGATATCTAAGCAATATATAAAATTCTATTTCAGATTAATACATTTTTCCTTTTTTTTTTTTTTTTTTCATCCCATCAGTCCATTAAGTTTTTCAAAAGCAAATATATGAGTAGAGAAGATGGCCTAAATTCTACTTACAATGATGGAAAATATTTTGATTTATGCTGATGCAAATAATAGAAGTTCATCAGATAGCATGAAAAAAAGAGGAATTCAACACTTGTCCAAGAAATAAATTATTCCCTTCCCCACCATGGAAGGGTTAAGAATAAGCTAAGTAGATACCAAGTTTGGTGACTAAAATTCTTTGTTTTAGAAAGCAAATAAATCAATGAGCATCAGAGAATAATGAGAACCAGATTTCCCTAAGTTAATTTCTGGGATATATCATGGCTTTGGCTAAAGTCTGGTATAAAATATTCATGATGCAAAAATTCTATCACCCATGGTAAAATGCGTTTTGTGAATAAAGAAAAGGAAAAATCCTATACCATACTTGGGGCCAATTTCTTTTTTTTTCTGCTACAATGTTGTCAATCTGGACTATTTCACTTGCTTTCATTTATATATACATATATATGTATATACACCTACATATATATGCACATACAATCATTAAAAACTTTGCTATTACTACAATTTTGTACTGTTTCCCAGAAGGCAGTAAATCAATGTTTTGTAATTATAGCAAGTACTTTGCTCTCTGTCTGCCTAGATTCCCAAATTAAGCAAAAATCTATAGGAAGCCTTTTTACCACCAGTTAATTTGTCCTGTTCTGATGTGGTAAGCCAGGTACAGCCTGAAAGCTGTGGAGAGGCTTGGAGAGACCTTTACTGAACATACTCTGATTGCTTTCTTGCATCATAACATAGACCAGACATTTAATGGAGCAGAAAGAGCCTACTGCCTGTAGTCCTTGGAGCTAGCTGGGTTGTGAAAGTAAGAAGAGCTGGATACTTAACTCAAAATCTTTGCCAGTCTTTGGGAAATTAGGATATGAATATGAATTTTTAGGTCCTTAAATGTTACTGGTGGAAATCTGGCTCCAGGCAGCTGATGGTATGGCCACATCTGTCCGTGCAGGTAGACCCAGGCTAATTGACCATGTGCTGAAGTAGCTCCAGGCTGGAGTACGGAGGACTGCTTCAGAGTGACCCTGTGCCTATGCTACTCTGCCTGTATTATCTTCTTGGCCTGCAGCACAGCCAGAGGAATGACAGGTTTGCCCCTGTGCAATGTAACAGTGCAATATGCAATTCATTATGTTATAGACCAAGACAGTGTGCTGTGTACTCTTCTGGACACTGACCCATAGCCCTCCTTCTTATTTCTTTACTAATGCCATCATTGTTCCAGCCTGTAGTTCTCATGTAGATAAAAAAATCGAGTGTTTTCCCTGTTGGCTGCCAAAGGCAGGTCCTACCATCTCTTTTGTATTCTGACTTACTTAGGCTCTGGGGCTGCTCTCACAAACATGAAAGCACAATTCCTATGTAGGACTTCTCATGCATAGAACACAAGAACCTCCATAAAAAAGACACCTGACAAATTACAGCATGGAAACTAAGGCATGCAGAGTGAGAAGAGAATCACCTTAAGTCACATAGCTGGACTAAGAAGAGAAGCAATTCTTGAGGCAAATGTTTTATCCTGTGGTTGATGCTGCCTCCTAAGTGTTTGTATATACTCTACAATTAATGAATCATTCAGTGATGGAAAAGGTGGGAAAAAAGCTTTTACACAATTCTCCATGGAGTTTGTAACTCAAGCAAACAGCTTAAAATCTTTCAGTAAAATCTTGCTCATAAATAATTAATGATTGGCTTCCTAAAGACAGTATTTTGAGTGATTTTGAAAAAATTGCTAGAGTGGGAGGAAAAATGTATCAGGTCATAGTCTATCTGACCTAGAGCTACATAAAATTGAGTAACATTCAATTATGTTTAATGTCACAATTTTTGTTTGTTTTAGCTAATTTGCCTTATGGGAAAAAAAAGGTCTTCTACCACATTCCAGAGTCTTTTCAGTGTTAAAGTTCATTTTACTGATCTTGTTAGAACAAAACTTTCAATATATGACCACCTGAACCTCCTTCTAAACTTCCTTGGAGATCTCACTGTCAGATGTTACCAACATGAAACAGCACGTGGTCTTACAAATGTCTTGGGTTAGCAAGTACGTTTCCCAGCTCTATATGTGACACTAAAGCTTAGTTTACCCACACATCTTCAGGCTGGGCAGTGACTTGCTTAATGAATAGTCAAACTGAACTCAGTGTGTTTCCACATGAGCAAGAAAGAGAGAATCAAATCCTCAGGATCACTGTCTGAACTGGAAAATTCACCTAGTGCTCCTCTAGCTCAAAAGAACATTTTGAGAACATCAGTAATCTATGAACACTTTCATTTTATTTGCAAAGATGCTGAAAAAAAAGCATCTCACTTGGCTTTACTGGATTCTTCCCAAGAAACAGCCTCCTGTACAGATGCATTTTTTAGAGCACAAATGGCATTTTGAGGTGGAAAGTGCTCTTTATGTGTAACGTATACTGTCAAACAAGCTCCAAACCACAAATGTCAGATCTTGAACCAGATACGCATCTCTAATTCCCCAAAGGATTTGTTAGTGGGGGAAGGATTGGACAGTACTGGGTCAGGAGTTCTGTCTTAGCCCAGCATGCAAACAAACTCAAGCCATAAAGTTTAGATCCAAATTTCCCCTGAAGTTAATTGGGGTTTGGATCAAATGTTCCATCTCTAATTATGACTCATATTAATAACATTGGGGAGTGCGATTTTTTTTTCCAAAGTCCTCAGTGTTGTTCTTATTCTCATTCCATTGAAAACTAGGGTAAAATTCTTTTTTTTAATGCAGGGAAAAAAGTTCACATTAAGCACTTACGAAAATCACTTCTTCCTCCTTTTCTTCCTTGTCTCCCTGCACTGCCTCTCCCCCTGCCCAAGTCATTGTGTTTAGTTCATTCTCCATAAAAATTTTAAAGCAGTGGAAATGCCATCTGTTAAAAACTCCAGTTCTGTGTTTTTGATAAAAGGGAAAGTTGCTTGAGAACTGTGCTTTTTCAGTGATGCTATGATAGCTGAAGGAGATGATGCTTGCAGCAACACTATTGGAATATCAATTCATTTGATAAGGAAGAGTCTTATTTATACAATACCAAGTAAGATCAGCTGCCTTCAAGTATTTTCAATTTTTTTCATCACTCAAGCTCTTGCTATTACAATGGGATAAGTTAAAATATTTTCCTTCAGATTTGCTTTTTACTGAAACTTGGAGGGAGAGAGTGACTTACTGACACATTTTTTTAAATAGAAAAGGATCTGTCGAAAAAAATATTTTTTTTATTGAGCAGAAAACTGGAATGTTTAGACAAAGTTTTTACATTCTTCAGTTTTTCAGTGGAAAAGTTGAGGTAGGGTGATGGTGTGTGTGTTCTTGTTGCTGTTATGTTTCGGGAAAAATTGTTTTGTTTTTTCTGTGGGAAATATCCAATATTTCAAATCAGCTCAAGTTACAAATGCTGCCAGGAAACTTTATAGACTCCAAACCCATTAGAAATTCCTTAGGTCTTTCTAAATCTACTTGGGTATGTCAATGCCTGCACATCATCACCAAAAAAAAAAGAAATCAGGATAGTTCAGCCTGGTGATTGTGACTTTGAACTGATGCTGCTAAAGGCCTCATCTATGTGTTATAGGCACCTTGGCAGTGAATTCAGATAAGTATGTTTTAGTCCAGCTGCTCCCAGAGTGCTCAGTTGATGTGTTCAGTATCTTACAGGGTGGTGGTGGAAGAAGGAGCTAGCACAACATGCTAGAAGGTGAAGTTTCTGCAGTGTCCCTGTGCTATTTTCCTGTGATGCAGCATGTATATGTGACTGTACATGTATTTGTGTGTGCACTGCTGCAGAGATAGCTGTCTAAAAGAAAGAGAGGTGTAAGGAGCGGTGTCTGTACCCTTCATCACTACTGAACACTTTTCTAGAAAACTTATGAGCTGGGGCATGCAGGAGGTGTACATGAGTTTTCATCCAACCCACTTATATTCTTTATCCTCTGGTTTATCAAGGGTAAAGCTGCACATGATCTAAGGTGAGCTGTTCAATGCAAAATTTATGATGACATTTAAAATCAGCAAAGCTTGCTATAGTCCTAAAGTTTGAAGCACACACGCACACTTCAGATAATCCGATCCCAAGCACCCACCAAATTGGAGGTTAAAAGTATTGTATACATTGCTACCTGTTACCACATCAATATTTCAGATACGTGCATGTGATTTAAGTGCAGATGACCTGGAGCTTGCTGATGCCATAACTTAAAAAGCAATTGAGCTGTGTGCTGACTAGAACAACAATGCGGGTATTATAACAATCTCTCTTGAGCAGCCATTAAGACATCTCCAGCACACTGTTGTACTACTAAAATGTAATTCCCAGTAGACAAAAATCCTAGACCCCTCGGCTGTGAATCATGGGCAGTAAATGGCTGACGGGAGGGTTAACAATGGGGTCTGTGGGCAGTCTGACATTGTACAGGTGCGCATCATCACAGTAAAGTAATTAACAGGTACTTAAAGGAATGTACATTTAAGCTCAAAAAACCTGTTAAGAGACTTCCTAAGTGGACTGCTATTTTTTTGTAAAACCCCACTTATATTTTATGACCAGGTAAAAGGACTGCAGAGCACAAATCCAATCTAAAAGTAGATCTGCAATCAATAGCTCTCCTATCAGCGCTAGGCTGCTCCATCAACAGTACCATTTTATAACTCTGTGACATGTTCCTGATCAAGGATTTAAAGTGATTCAACGCTGCAGTCTGACCCCTATAAAGAAACTAGGAAAGAAAAAAACAGTAATTCAGCATTTAACTCAAGAAAAGGCTGAGAAAAAAAAAAAATCATTAAGAAATACAAATTGTTTATTAGAAAAAAAATGTTGTCTGTGGATATTTATAGGAATATGTATTTATGTGTGTATATGTGCATATGTCTGCATGTATACTTGCATACATGTGGAAGCCAGGAATTCCACCTGATAGATATCTGCACATTTTTTTGGATAATATTGGAGTTGCTTGGGCAGTGAATAAAAGCCCAGTATGAAAGGAGAGGCAGGGAGCTGGGGGTTGCAGCAGGAACTGCAATTTTATGTGCTGAACTAACGAGTAGTAATGGAAAAGGCTAGAGTTCCCTCAGGATTTCCTCTTCTATTTCTTCTCTCTCCCCTCTAGTAAATCCAAGTCTGGCATATACAGCAGATAAAGAGTTTTAAATGTACAATTTTATCCAAGGTTCTTTATAGGAGTAACAAGATCATCTGGTTAATAAACACTTGATTCAGTCCTCTGCCTGCGAAACTCTGTCTGAATACTTTCAAGGCATTAAAGGATTATCCCCAAGGGGTTGGTATTCTGCCTGAGTGGGTTGACCAGCATGGGTTTACCAGCATTTTTCCTAGTGGACAGATTTGGACCTGGTGGGAAAATTTTGATGGTTGAACCACCAGCAAAACAAGAAACAAGTCTACTTATTTAAAACATGTTTCTCCACAGAATGACATTTGCATTACTGTTTTAAAACATGAAGAACAAAACCCTGTGGCTGGCTATAGGTCTTCCAGTGTCTGAGAAGTAAGGTAAGGTTGGTTTTACCTGAAACCATGCAGGTCCCTGGGGCTTGGAGGACCTCTAGATCCTGTGTGTTTGCTGGTAAATATGAGAGTGGGGCCCTGCCTTGTCTGCTGTACTGAGGACAATGTCTTTGATTCAACACAGCAATAGGGCACAAAGACATAGGTCTTTCCACTGATTAGCCTCTCTCTTTCTCCCTTCTATTAGAATAGGAGGTTTTCATGGTCTCTTCCCGTGTAGCACCAACAATTCACTTCTATAAGGCAAAACTGCTCTGGTTCTTTTGCATCTTGTACCCAAGAAGGACTCCTCCAGGATGCAGCCACACTCTTGCAATGTGTATGCTGCAGAGGCTCCGCATTGCCACAACCGCATAGCACTCCTGCTTTGATTCTTGGCACGGCAAAAATGCTCCTATGGAAAGTTTCAAACACTCTGGACCACTTCTGCTGCTGCTGTGGGAGTTAAACCCTGAGGAAATCTGGCACATTTGTTTGGACATTTTTGCATTAATACATTTACTTCAAAACAGTATTAGCATGAACATATGTTTGTTTTATAAAGTCTTAATATCATCCAAAAGAAAATGCTTTGGAACCATTACACAGATATATGTCACTAGTGTACTTTCCAAGCTCTCCATGCACATTTCATGCTAAGCTGATGCATTCTATATTAGACCTTATTTTTGCCATCCATCTTAGTACTATCTCATCTTTCCCTTAGTGAGATTTTGATTTCATTTAATCTCCTCTAATACAGGAAATTTTTCACTGAAGCCAGAGTAGTCCCTCTGTATAAAACAAATGTATATAAAACCCCCTAAACACTAATTTATCCTATTGCATCCTCCTTAAGGGACCAAAAAACATTATTTGAAACAATTGCAATGTATTGCTATTTTTCTTCAAAGTAGATGTGGCAATGTATATTAAAATTTCAGATCTCCACCTGGAGTGGATTTCACTTTACCTACCTAAAGATACCTGGAAGTTATTAATTTAAAGTAAACCACACCCTAGATTCCCTTTAGAGTCAAAGGAAAGCTATAAACTCTTCCAGTTTTTAGGATCCCATCTGAACACAAGTATCAGACAGTTGCATGTATCATCCTGTAGAGATGCCTGATTCTCCGTAATATAATAGAAGCCTCCATGATTAGTTTATACTAGTTTTATGTGTCACACCAGATATCTAAAACTATGTGAAATGAATTTCATCTATCATGAAAAGAGCTCCACAGAAGAGATTAATGTGAGACTGCTCTATGTCAGCTAAGCACGTATGATTCTAAAAAGAGAGTTTTTTCTTTTTTAATACATCTATGCGAATAAACAGTTTACTGATTGATGACCAATCTTAGGAAACCCACTTAAACATGGTATATGCTATAATATGTGATTAATATATAGTTTTAATATCCCTTGGGTTATTTTTCCATTATAAGAATAATATAACCAGAGAATAAAAATATCTTTAAATTGTCAGCATGCCTTACTGATCCAAATTGAACCTCAAATTTTGATGAGTACAGCTTTTAAAGCCTTAAATTCTTTGCTAATCAGGTAATTGATATCATTTTCAATGTTCTTTGGACACAAAAAGAAAAAGAAAAGAAAGACTAAGGAGGATAGTAGGTACCACTAGCTTATTCGGAAGCAAAAAAGCTCAAAAAGATGAAATCTGATCAAAATAAATAAATACTTGCAAACTTTCAGGTTATCACTTTCAGACAAAAATGTCTCTAATGTTAATAAGGGATTTCAGCCAAAGGCTTTAGAAGTTGCTATTCTTAAAAAAACATGATTTATTTGATTTTTTCCCAACTTGAATGTCATGAACCAGACATACATAATTATATTATTTGTCTTATGCAAGCGAAGAGGAATAAATTAAAACTGGACATGTTGCAACAGGGCTGTTGACATTATATACAAAGTCTGCTTATTGTCATAAGATACTCTTAACCTTTAAGCCAAAATCTTTCAAAACTATTAGTGTTAAATCTAGCAGCTGTTGTCAAATTTTTCCCTTTCTCTGCTTTATGCATTGTGCTTTATTTGAAATGTTTGTTATATTTGTGTATATAACTTTCTGCAAGCTGTCCCTTGAAAGCTCAAGGGATTAAATGAGTAGGTTGAGCCAGTTCAAAGGAACAAAAGTTAACAAATTAAAAGAAAACTTTCTAAAATGAATGTGTAAACCATTAAAATATTTAGCTGTATTTGCATTGGATAGTTTCCTCTATATAAAACAATATGGATTGTTTAAATAAATGAGGTTAAGGGAAACTTATTTCTACCGTAAAGTTTATTAAAGCTTTAGGAATGATGGCCTTGATCCTTCAAACTCTTACGTGTTTAACTTAAAGGCATGGAGTAATCTCATCCTGGCAGCACTAGACAGCCCTTACAGCTTCTTCTTCCAGGAAGACAAAGACACAGAGGGCAACCAGAGACTGGAAAAGGAGGTAAGGGTTCCCCTGTGCTTCTGTCTAGCCTTTGCCTGAATGTTTAAGTGTGTTTCCTGGCTATTTGTGAATAGCGAGCAAGTCTCTGTAGATATTATCACAGAAATAGACTCATCTGACAAAAACCTCAGGATTCACATAAAGAAGTAGAAGGACAAATTGCCAGGTTTTGGACTAGTGCAGTACTTGATTTTTTCAAAGTTAGTCTGCAGGAAGATGAGGGCAGATGCCATGTGTCTTGTAGCATATGGCTTATCCTATGGTGTTTTATAGCACTCTGTGAAGCGGGTTTAGAAGATCCCTAGAACATCTGGCACAGACCAAAGCACAAGGACAAGCTTTCCTACAGACGGTGCTGTGCCTGGAGAATCAGGCCTGTTTATGAACTAAGGCACATTGATGATCTGATGCACCTATGCCTTTCTGAGGACTTGGGCTATCTACCTAATTCAGTGATGTGCCATGTTGGTGTATTGGCCACACGGGAATGACTCAGGCAGACCTCCAGGTTCTTGTCTGTATGAAAAGTAGACATGTCACATGGAGTAAACTGGTTTCTGACTGAATTTCACACAGACATTCTCATGACCAAAGTGAGGGATTACTTGTGGTAAGATGAAGCAGAAAACAAGGGGCTGGAACCATCCCTTCTCACTAAGATACACTGGCTTAAACCTCACTGGGGTGTGTAGCAGCTGCTTTTCATTCACATTGAATTTTTCACATTCCCTTTTCGGAAGGGGTTGCTGAGGCAATAGGTGCCTCCATTCAGAGGGATCTGTGAGTTGGCTATATCAGTCAAAGGGGTTTGATTTTCTAAAGTTAGAGTTGGGATTCAGTTAGATTGATATAATTTTTTGTGAGAAGAATTCAAGGAGGAAAAAGCCAAGAAGTATTCAGAAGGAAATGGTAATCTGAGGAAGTCCCAGTAACCATAGGATTGTGTGCCTGAAAGGAAAATCTCTTTCTGGTCAGAGCAATGACTGAAGGATTCCCTGAAAGGTGAAGAAAAAATGAATTAAATCAAATCCAGTCTTCTTATTGAGTATTCCTGAGCTCAGCAAGGTAAGGTGCTACACTTTATTTGCAAACAGGCATGTCTGCATCACAGAAATATCTATCTCAATCTGTTTTAAGAATTAAAAGATGATCCAAGGTGCCAAATTTTGCTTTGCCAATTTCCAGTTCCAGGTTAGAAAGGATGGAACTTTCCAAGAATTTCGCAGAATTATTCAGTAAAATCAGAGGGAATTTGGTACCTATTGTTTTTCCATATCACTTTGATATTTCCAGCCAAATAAATTTATCTGAAATTTGTTTATAGGTAGAATTATAATGAGGTCCAAATGGCCTTTTGAATCTAGACTAGGATTTGAAGTGCATATATCAGAACAGTCTTTACTATCATATATGCAGGTCTTCAAAATACATTTCCAGACTTGAGTCAGTGCCTTTTTTTTCCTCCCAGGGAAAAAAAAAAAAAAAAGAGAAAAAGAATGCATGAAAGGCTTTGCTTTCCTATGTAAGTCATACAAATATTGTCACTAGATCTAATCAGTCTAACCTGCTGAGTACATGACATTTAATATTGGATTGTTTTACAACTCTTTCTCTTCATTATTGTTGCACTATCTAGCGTATTTTTTCTTGTATAACTGTTAAAGAATTAAGACCTCTTACCTGGCATCCACAGCCAAAACCAAAGAATGTTGACTTTACTCATTAGTCAGTCAGGTTTTCCAGTTTTTCTTGCAGTGTTAACCATTGACATATCATACCAGGAAAGCCAAGCAGATTATTGTTCAATATATTCAGAAACCTGAATTCAGACAAAAAAATGTCTGATTCATGCAAAACCACTACAGTTCTGAAAAATGTACATGAACAATAAAAGGTTTAGTATCACCTCAGTGTTATGTAGTTGTAATTATTGGAAAAATATATGGAAAAAAAAAGTAATATCTGTTAGATCTCACAGGCTGGCACTCAATGCACAGGATGAATTCCTTTAGCTATCTGAAAGCCCAACATAAGGCCCAAGCTGGTTCTATAAATCCACCTATAATCAAAGATGAAAACTTAACACCTCCAGAAGGTTGGGGGTTTTTATATTGAAATGTTCTCTTTGGCTGTCCCTGTTTCTTATTTTTCAGGACAGACAGACAAAATACTTAACATTATTTGCCCCCTATGAATCTCACCCTCATTTTTCATCCAAGTGGACAAGTCTGTGAACTACCGCCAATGTGAGTTAGTGCAGTCTGCCACCTGAGAAGTATGTTCTGCTTCTCAGCAAATTACTACTACTTGCATGTCAGTGGTTGTGGCAATAAACCTGGTTGTGTATTTCTATCCATCACTGCACTAGCAAAAAAACTTGTCACATAGAGGAGTTGTCAGGAGAAGCTGTCTTGACCAGCTGGCAAAAGAAACAGATGAGCAAAATAGGTTCTGAAAATCGTAGAATCATAGAATGTTTTAGGCTGGAAGGGACCTCTAGAGGTCTTCTCACCCAACCTCCTACACAAGTAGGGACATCTCTACCTAGGTCAGGTTGCTCAGAGCCCCATCAAGTCTGACATTCTTGAATGACTCCAGGCATGGGGCCCCCGTCACGTCTCTGGGCAGCCCATTCCACTGATCTGTCACCCTTATATCAAAGAACTTTTTTCTAATATCCAGCCTAAATCTATCCTTTCCTACTTTAAAACCATTACTCCTTGTCCTATCATTATATACCCTTTTGAATAGATCTTCCCCTGCCTTCATGTAGGCCCCCTTCAGATACTGGAAGGCCACTATAAGGTCCCCCTGGAGCCTTCTCTTCTCCAGGCTGAATAGTCCCAACTCTCTCAGCCTGTCTTCATATGAGAGATGCTCCATTC
>VYZX01000045.1:5418-37361 GCA_013401335.1 Brachypteracias leptosomus
TTCTTTCAGTCGTCGCTTTTTTTTTTTTTTAATGAAAGAGTTTAATATACACTAGAAAAGCCAGCTGAAATGGTTGATTCTAATTCACCAGATGTAAAAGGCTCTCAGCTGATTCTCTCACGATAACAAGAGAAGAAATTTGTCAGCCTGTTTTACCTAATTAACCAGCAGCTCATGCACAGCATCCAGGGCAAGGGTCAGTATAGTTGCCACCTGCCTGGGAAAAGCTGTCCCNTTATCTGCTTGAATTCAACAAAGAAGCATCCTTACAGGCTTCTTAGTAAAAATCTTGGCTCAATATACAATGCTTTTCACAAAAGCTAAAGTGGTAGCTTGTACACAGAAATGGCTAAAAAATAAGATGAAAATTATAGGATGCTGTGCAAAACTAGTGGTGCCACCTCACTTAGAATCCAGGTTATATGACCTTGCTGAAGGAAGCTGAAGAATTAAGGAGAGAGGAGAAATTATGTGTTTGAGACAGTAACAGACTGTGAAAAGGGGGGAAANCACACACCTCCCTAGCAAGTACTCTACCTGCCAGGATGAAGCACTGTTCCCAGGGACTCTCTGATCTGATTAATATTTAAAATATTTTATTCAAAATCAAATAGCCCCAATAAGTGAGATCAAGGAAGACCTGCCCATATGACCCCAGGAATACATTACTGTGCACCTCTTCCAGGGGCTTGGGATCTTTTTACACTCCCTGCTCACAATCAGCAATGAGTAAACCTGAGCTGGTATCTCTTTCACAGANGACAAGGAAGGGATCATAAAAGGTAATCAAATGGTCTACAGCATTTAAAAATACATTACATTTTAAAATTAATAAACTCTTTTTTCACTTTTAACCACACATCCTTACTTTTCAAGATCGTATATTTTCCATCAAGATCTCAAAACAAGCACCAAAATATAAGACATGTGGCTTTGTCAGTTTTATCATAGATGCACATTTTTCTCTTTCAATANTAAGATCAAGGGGAGACTGAGGGCACTTTAATCAGTCCCCCCATGAGGCATAGAAAGCAAATTAGAGGGTATATAAAAGAGTCTGGGCTGATACAACCAGCAGCACTCTGGGTTTGCTCTCAAGATAAAACATTACTGTCTTTTCCAAACTACCAGATAATTTCTGCCTTAGCTTTTACCTATACACTCATAACTAGGGGTAAGAGCTCAGGCTTCATTGCCAGTTCTTGGCAACACCAGAGCTCCCTAAGTGCCCTGTTCTGCTGCCTGCATCAGCTCTTGCATCTACACTCTCATCTGATTGCAAGTGAACTGAGACTCAAGCAACATTTTGTACAAGCCACAAACCACCCCCAGCCAGCTGCTATCACCCTAGAGAAAATAATGCTTGATCGAAAGCCTACTGAATTCAATTCAAAGACAGCTGTCATTTGGACTGAAATAAGGAAATATTTAGGAAAAAAAAGGTTTTATTTTGAGGTTTCCTTTCTAAAGCTAAATAACTAAAATGCAAATCTGAAATACTTCGGAGTGAAAAATATTGGTTTTGACACATCATACTGAATCAATTTGGGAAAAAACCCTTTTCAGCTGTCAAGTTTTTCTCTAACTCCTATGCTTAGAGTTCTTTGCATATTAAAGTTGCAGGAGCAATTCAGTCACTATCATCTGTACACCAAACCATATAGGTAGACTCTTAGATACTTCTGTAAAATGCACTAATTTTAGTGGTGTTTGGAGCACAGCTGTCTTAACTCCAAGTTGTGACAGGAAAAATATGTAAACATGTTTAAAAATTAAGTCCTTTTCAAAACAATGAAGTTAGAGGTACTTGGTACTGTGCTCTACTGAAGCATTTTTACACAAGCAGATCAGATTTTATAGGAAGGACAGTCTGCCCGTTTTTAAAAACATGTTTTGGTCCTGAAAAACGAAGCTGACTTTCATGTGAGTCTGGTGTGAGGAAGCCACAGAAAAGTGAAAATAAAAACATCCTTATTCCTGCAGTTTTACATTCAGATCAGGAACAGGGATATTTTTGTTCTTATGTGACTAAAACTCTAGAGGTGTTGTCAGTACCCAAATATTGCTTTTTGTTATGGTGGATAAACTCTTGCAGCAATAACACTGACAGTTTCCAGCTAAGAGACAGAATATTCTCTTCTCATACCCTTGCCTATTTACACTATGAAATTGCCTTCTCTGTATCTCAAGTCTAGGAACGTAACACTGCGCTGCAAATCAACGGTTGGTTTATTACCCTAATTCCATTCTTTTCTGAATTTATTTCAGCCTTAATAATTTTTGTTAGCATATTATAGTGTAATTGATATACAGCAGATTTTTCTCTATGGTGTACAGAAGATATAAGGTTGAGACATACTGTCAGCAACTACTGCTTAGGTTGTGCCTTGACAGAAACTACTGTTCCTATTCACTTTAGACTGTCTAAGACTCTAAGGAACAGTTGCTGACTTCAGTTCATCCCCAGCCTGGGCTGTGAGGATGAAAGGATTTGATGCATCCCATTACTTCTCAATATCTTCTGAGCATCATCTGCATAAATACTTTCTATTTGATTGGTATAATATTTTGGAGATATAGAACAAAAACATGTAGCCTGAGATTGCTGAGCTCATTTCATAGAAAAAAATTGATGAGCATGTCACAGTTTAGAATATACAGGTCATTGGTTTCTTTTGACTCACACAGACTGAAACACAATGTATTGTAATAACAAAAGGGTAGCCTGCATAATATTAAAATAAACTGTTATATCACAGATTCAGGCAAAATATGTTTCAACAAAGAACACTAATTAAAACATGCATCTTTGAGTTACTTAAACTTTAGTGTTCCTGTCATATGTGTCATTCTGACATTAAAACTACTTGCTAATGTCAGTCATAAACAATAATGCCATAGTCAAAACTGCTCTATGTGAAAGATTGTTCTCTTTCAGTTTCTAGATAAGGTTTTTTGCAAGCATGCCTCACAGCAGAATCACTGGCTGGCTTTCACTGGCAAAGCTTTTGCTCCCAAATTTATATTTATTAGCCCACATATAAAAGTATGCATGAAAAGGGGCTGACGGAGCACACTGAGGCATGAATTTCAAGTATATTTCAGCATCAAAGGTCAGAAGCAGATTTCCTATTTGAGCGGCAATTATAAATAGACATCAGAGGTGAAATAGGATTGAAATACTGGGTTACGTTGTGTTTCCTGTTGATTTGGAAAGGTTAACATTCTGAAGGAAAGTAGAAAATCTCTTATTCTGTCTCTAAAAAATTAAATGCTTTCCAAAAAGGGTAGAAATGGGGTACAAGAGCACTTTTTTCCCCAAAGAAAGATATTCACAGACTCAGATACTTTAAGCCTAGAAGGACAGTCCAAGGACACCTGTACTATCTGTTTTCTTCTTTCAGATCAGATCCCTCAATATATGCTTTATACTCCAAAGAGATACACCATTTAGACCGAGCAGCAGATGGCTGCTGATGTGCACCCCATGGCCCTGCTCTCCTCATCATGTACAGCATGTTGAGGTTATGCAAAATTTCTACGACTTGAAAGTCTCCTCTCAGAGTAGTCAATTCCAAATGGTCAGGGGAAAGGACCTCCAGAACCATGGATTTCCAACAATTTGTATTCCTCTTCCAGAACATGACTTTATATAATTCCCCAAACACAATTGTTTATTCATCTTTTTTATTCCTTCCATAGGTCCTACTTGATTTGCTAACTTTCTTGACTACCTTTCCTTGGATACCACTCTTACTTATACTTCTGTGCTTTGATTTTGATATATCACCCACAATTTCATTGTCATCTCTGTCCTTCAAACAATTTACTCCCAATTCCACCACTATAGTACATGAGTTCAATAATTATTGCTGGAGGGAAGATAAAAGTAAAAACTAGTTTCCTACTCCCAGGACATTTTTGTTAGTGTTTTACCACTTTTCAGCAAGAATGCTTAGGAATATGTACAGCACTGAAGGGATAAAAAGAGTCAACACTAGGGCTCCTGTCTAGTGTGAAAATGCTTGTGACAGTGAAACATTTCATTAAACAGCTGCTGCAACTATTCCATACTTTAGAATTTAAGGGAAATAACATGGACAGAAGCTTTTTGGTTAAGCTGACTTTGCACAGACCAACTATGAAACACATCATTATAAATTAAATGACTTTGACAGGTAAGAGTCTTCACAGCTACTTTAGCCTAATGGCCTCAGAAAGGATCTCTGAATACGGGATTTATCTAGGTGGTGTCATCAAGAAGCCAAAATAGGAAATTAAACATATCCTAGGTGACTTCCTCTGAAGAGACTTTGTGTGAAAGATGATAAATAGAGCTCTGCATTTTGAACAGAGGTTACAGCATGGGCAGTGCTGACAGACTCTAGGCTTTGTGCCAAGGTATTTATTTACTTGTTGTATCATGACAAATATTAAGCCACAATCTGAATTCTCAACAAGCAGCAAAACCTCAGAGGGGCTGGCACAGAGGATCTTCCTGTGTCTCCGTGTTCCCTCCCTGTGAGGAATAAGGAGTCCATGTGTTTTATCAGTGCTTTGACCACCAGGGTTTTTATTTCACAAAGGGGACAAAAACTATTGCACTTTTTGCCAATGTAACCCAAGCGCTTTTCCTATGACTGTCAAATTTGCACAATGCTCCGTATTTCTAAACAAGCCCAAACCAAACCAGTTTGATTTATTGAAAGAAAAATACATTTTAAATATTGAATGGCTGTGTTTGGAAGGAGTATTGGCTTAGTTCTCGGCAAACCAGGAAATAGATTCTATCAGACATTTGCTAAATAGAAAACAAAACAAAATTTTACAGACTATTGGTAGAACTACATGAATTACTATTTAATTAATTGCTTACAGCCTGGTGACTTCAGACATGTTACCTTTTACTGAGAAGAGCTTTGTAGGTTACAAGATGCGTTGTTAGCTCTCTTCTTCTGTAGGCCAGTGCCAAACTCAGCAACATCCCCTCAGCATAACCTCATCTTTTACATATTCTTCCACCACAAGAGCTAAGGAGGAACAGACCACCGAGAGAGAGCTCAGACAGCTGCCCCCAACAAGAAGCTCCTCAACTCCCTTTCACGAAAATCAACAGAAACTCTTTCTTCAAACTGAGCAGCTCCTTGTTACTTCTCATAAACTGGTCGGTTCCTGGTTGGTATAGCTCTAGCCTCACCCACCACCTCAACCATGACCACCTGGGGGAAGGCAGGGTCTCACACAGGTGTGCCAGATTCTGTCTCTTTGGGCCTGAAACCACTTGGGGAACAAAACATTCTGCTAGGTTGTGACTCATCCATAGGTCAACTCCAACTCAGGGCCCACAGCCCAGTCCCCACCACTTCACAAGAGTAATAGTAAAGAATGGGAATTATGAAATAGATAAAAAAATTATTATATCCATTTAGGATAATTTACCACTTTAGTTTGTGTAGTCACTGCAAATGTTTCACTTGGATTCTATAAAAGCATATTTTGATATGTAAGTTATCAACCAGTGCAAATAATACATTGTTCCCATTGCATTAAGGATTTTCACAGTATTCAGAGTAATATTATGAATACACCAGCAATAGGCTGGTGAGCTTCTGTGCAAAATCACTCCAAAAACGTGCGCCAATTAAGATGCACATTTAAACTACCACTGAAGGAATACAAAATAGGCTAGATCTAACCCATTTGTACACATCTTATGTACACAGACACCGGGGCGTGAAGCAACAATTGAAAAATCATGTGTGGCTTTTTTGCTCACATTTGATTAAATTGCCTCTCTTAGTTACTTCAGTAATAGCTTGATGATACACTGTGCTGCCCTGTTTACAAAGGAGACAGGTCACTCTTTTGTCTCCCTGGTCTTTTGCTTCTCATGTCTGGGAGAACAAAAAGCACCACAAGATGACATTTCCTGAGCCTGATTTCCCACTGCTTCCACAATGCTGCCACAGTAATACCCTGTGCTGATTTTGCTAAGCAGGAAGAAGAAGGAATCAGACCTACTGTCTTCAAAGAAAAAATGCTATTCCCAGTCCCTGGGGGAAAAAGAAAAAGCCATTTTACAGCTTTTGAAGGAGCTGCCTCTGTGTCTTAAATGAACACAAATCATGACATATAAACTAATGCTTGAAAGAAAGTGAGATTTGGACAAGGAAATCTGTTTTGCAGTGCATGAGACTGAAGAGGACCCAGGGCAAGAAATCAAAAAACATCACTGTTAGGTCTTCAGAGCCTGTGATGCAATTTTACCAGTCCAAGTACTGAGGCTTTGCAGCATTCAATGCAATATGAAAAGACACTCTCTTGCATCCATAAATCTACCTGAAGAACAATATGGATGTTAATTTGCAAGCACCATGAGCTCACATCTGGAGCAAGTACAGAAAACCATCAGGGTGAAGAAGGCTGGCAGTTTCACTAAGGGGCTGCAGGGTAGCCATGTTGCCCTCCTCAGTAAATTGCTGCTTCTGCCTGGTAGTGCTGGAGGGAAATGAAGGCTATGAAATAACAGGGAAGTGGAAAAAACAACAACCAGCTACAGAGCCTTTGTTGTCAAATGTCTGCTGACTTTGTTTTTATATTCACAGGAAAGCAGATGGCAGAAGAAAATTTTAACTTTCCACAAGCAGCAAAATATCATTGAAGATTATCATATCTCCAGCTGCCTTCAAAGTGTGCACTACTGCTTTGCTGCCTGAATTTAGTATGCACTATTGGTCTTCTCCAGCCCTCACCAGATTTGATACCAGAAGCAATTGTTCAGTCAGTAACCTTCAATTATATGTGATAAAAATGTAACTTGTGTTATTGATAGTCTTTCACTTGTCAAATTAATGGTAATTGCATTAAGTCTGTCTCTTTATCTGACAGTTTCTTCCCACTTTACACATAGAAGATATGTTTAAAAATAAACAATCAGGAAAACATGCTCCTAGAGACAGGCTAAGCCTGAAGTACTGAGGCTAGAAAGATACCTCTGCTAACGGCTTTGAGGAACTAGTTGATCTTTCATGATACATGATTTCATGTTTCGTAGTGACTTCACTATTGAAAACAGTTTGTGAGGATTTAGCAGGAAGTGACATTGCACTGGCAAACCAGTGACACTGGCAAACCAGTGACATTGCAGAACTGTTCATGATATGGTTCTGACTGTCCTGCCAAATTGTGGGCTGCAGTTTCTATCTCATACCTGTTTAAGTAAAGAGAATAACACGTTCCAGGCACCACAGAAGGGTCAACAGCTGTCACATGTGAGTTTTATGTATCAGTATTTCCCAGCTGATCAGATAGTTTTGAAAAATGTTCAAGGAAGGCGTTAGAAAGCTGTCAAGTGCCGTTGATAAGAATAATGCTCCACAGAAGACTTGCTACTAGAGCAAAATGTTTCCAGTGATAAAACTTGCAAATTTTTCACAGCTAGCTCACCAGCCAAATGTCATCCACTTCCAAGTAGGCTCTCACAGTTGTTTTGTAAAAATAGAAAAACATATTCACTGACACTAACAAACTCTCTCTGCAATAGATTCAGTACTTGAAACAAAGCCAATACTAACACTCAGCCCCCAAACGTGACCCCGTGTCTTAAGTCACTGTCAGGTTTGATAACATTCTTCAGCTGAGAGCAGAAGGATATTTGCTGTGAAATTTAAACAGACACCAGTAGTAATGTTCTCCATGAATTTAGTGTTTCTTTTGAAACCATCACAGTTCTTGACTTTTTCTGTCACCAACTCAGTAGACAGAGGCAGAGAAAGGGAATAGTGCAGTTCTAGGACTATTCAACACTATCAATAGATTTTCTTCAGACATGATAGGTAACATTCAAAAGCAAAACCTGAAAACTCAATGTCCTCAGTCTCCAGGATATATGTAAATCCCACGTTGAGTGATTCTATGAGGGAATTCCATCTTCAGGCAAATTATTTCCTTATAATCTATCAGCCACTGCTGAATGAATAATGACTATCCTATCAATCTACTTGGGAAGCAAAGCTAGCAAGGGATGCTCACATATGCAGCTGACAGCATAAGCTCAACGGAACTCCTCACAGTCTATGGACAAATGGCTTCTTCCAAATCAATCCTGGGAAGTCTTCTCTGACAGTGCTTCACAAAACCCAACCACAGTTCAACAGATGAGTCACTGCAGTCACTTTTTTTTTCATATTGACCACCAACCTCTTGCTGCTTCTTGTACTGCACTTTGTTGCATTACCCATTTGCTGCTCACATCATACATTTACAATGTATTTCTCAAAGCAAGACCCAGCCCCTTGTGTATATTTGTACACTGCCTTGCACAGTAGAGCTCTGGCCTCTAGGTGTTACCATAATATAAAGAATAAACAAACTCTCTATTTTGGTATATCCAGACATTTTCCAAGCACAAAGTAAGGTTTTGTGTTAATAATGCTTAATTAATAAGCATCTCTTTTCATAACAAACAATAGCAAGATGCTAAACCAATATCAACCATAGGAAAAAGAGTGTTTTGCTTGTACCCAAAAACATTTAATCCAGGCTTCTGGGAAGTCTTCCTTGTATCAGAAACGCGCTTTTTTTTTTTTCTTTCAGGTGAGTAGCGTGGCAGTGGAAATTGCCTGAGATATTAACAGGGCCCTGATATAATTGAAAGGGGCTGATACAGAGCGTTCTGCCAAAAGATTCTGAACTCCAGAACTTGCTTTCCCCATCCTTCTATACAGTTTGAATTAGTTGACCTCTAGGTCATGCTACAAAGGATACCTTTTTCTATAAGGCTCTTTCTGGGGAACCAGGATGAGTGGGTTGTGTTGGATGATGGGCAAGACCTTATTTTCATTACTTTCAGAAAGCTTTTATATTACGGTGCTGTTTTATTTTATTTGCTTTCTTGGACTTTTGGGCAGGCTTGTTTTTCACTAAATCAAACCAATAAATAATGATGCAGTAGATTGCTGTTGAAACTGCAACACTTACTCTTACAACAGTTCTAGTAATTTCTCAACAGTTTGTTCCCAACTGAACTAGGTGGGAGAAGGAAGGGACAGTCTGTCACTACTGTTGTGGAACACAATTTTCCTTTTATTACCTGCCCAGATTGACACTGCAGCTACCTTGTGTTGTTATAGTGGACATTATACCACTAGTGTTCTCTAGAGCTGCAGCAGAAGCAGCATCACTTCTCTTAACTCAAGCTCACTTTACACACCAAGGAAATGCGGGAGAGAAATCCACAGGAGGCCAATTCCAGAAACAGCTTTAAACTGTGCCTTTTATTACAGTTCAGTGTAAAAAGAGGTCTGATTCCAGGAAACCCATAACTTGTCCTCTGCTCATAATAGTGTAATTGGGGCTGTTTGTTCAAGTTTTGTCTGAGTCTTGAGGCTGCTTGTAGTTTGTTGTCCTGGTTTTGGCTGGGATACAGTTAGGTTCTTTCCTAGTAGCTGGTCTAATGATGTGTTTTGGATTTACTGTGAGAATAACGTTAACATATTAATGTTTCAGTTGTTACTAAGTAGCACTTATCCTGAGTCAAGAATTTTTCAGCTTATCATACTCTGCCAGCAAGGAGGTGCACAAGAAGCTGAGAGGGAGCATGGCCAGAACAGCTGACTCAAACTAGCCAAAGGGATATTCCATACCATAGGAATTCATGCTCAGTATATAAGCAGGGGGAGTTGACTGGGAGGGGTGTATTGCTGCTTGGGCATCGGTCAGCAGGTGGTGAGCAATTGCATTGTGCATCACTTGTCTTTTCTTGGGTTTTATTTCTCTCTCTTTTTCATAAAATCACAGAATGATTTGGGTTGGAAGGTACCTTAAGGATCATCTAGTCCCAGACCCTCTGCCATGGGTAAGGAAATCTCCCACTAGACCAGGTTGCTCGAAGCCTCATCCAACCTATTCTTGAGCACAATCTGTGATGGAGCATCCACAACTTCCCTGGGCAACCTGTTCCAGTGACTCACCATCCTCACAGTGAAGAACTTCCTAATTTCTAATCTAAATCTAACCTCTTCCAGTTTAAAGCCATTACCCCTCATCCTATCCTACAAGTCCTTGTAAAAAGTCCCTCCCTAGCTTTCTTGTAGGCCCTCTTCAGAAGCTGGGAGGCTGCTATAAGATATTCGTGGAACCTTCTCCTCTTCAGGCTGGACAACCCTAACTCTTTCAGCCCATCCTTGTAGGAGAGGTGTTCCAGCCCACTGATTATTTCTGTGGGCCTCCTTTGGACTGACTCCAACAGGCCCATGTCCTTCTTGTGCTGGGGGCTCCAGAGCTGGACGCAGTACTCCAGGTGGGGTCTCATGAGAGTGGAGTAGAAGGGCAGAATCACCTCCCTCGACCTGCTGGCCATTCTTCTTTTGATATAGCCCAGGATGCCCTTGACCTTCTGGGAGACACTTGTGTATTGTTGGCTCATGTTGAGCTTTTCATCAACCAGCACTCACAAGCATTTCTCTTCAGGACTACTCTCAATCCATTCATCACCTGGCCTGTATTGTGCTTGGGATTGCCCCAATCCATGTGCAGGACCTTGCACTTGGCCTTTCTGAACTTCATAAGGTTCCATAGCCTCCCTTCCCTTCAGTGTGCCAACTGTACCACACAGCTCAGTGTTGTCTGCAAACTTGCTGGTGGTGCACTCAAACCCACTGTCCATGTCACCAACAAAGGTGTTCTGTTATATTCGTTTTCATCACTGTTATTATTATACTTTATTATTATTGTTGTTGTTGTTATTATATTTTAGTTTTGTTATCAAACTGTGCTTATCTCAACCCATAACTTTTTCCTTTTTTCCCCATTCTCCTCCCCATCCCACTGAGAGGGAGGAGTAGTGAGCCAGTGGCTGCATATTGCTTAGTTGCTGGATGGGGTTAAACCATGACATTTGTTTAAGCTAGCTGAAAAAAATGCAGTGACACAAGGTATGCTGGATGAAGACAAAAAATTCAGATGTAGTAGATAACCTGCCAAAGTTTGTTTGCAAGCAGAGTTGATCTTAGGACAGATTATTTTGTTAGGAAACCCACAGACAATGTGTTTAAACACTACAAATTTTGGTGTATGTTGTGATGTGTAGATGTCCACCTTATTAAACAACTGATCAGAGAGGGAGCCAGAGAGAAGAGTCCATCTGCCCTAAGTGAACCTGCTTTGGAAGGGCAGTTGGACTAGATCATGTCTAGAGATCCCTTTCAACCCCTGCCATTCTGTGATTCTGTGATCCACCTCCAAAATGGCATCTCTACAAAATGAGCTCTGAAATTATTTTATTTTTCTATTTTTCATTTTGGAGCTTGACGAGATGAATGGCTAGTGTAGTACTTTCTAAAGACAGAAAAGGTTTTGCTTTGTGAATAAATTAAACACTATCTAAACTGATTTGCAATCCATTTATATAAGACACCTTCTGAAGTCACTCTGTCTACGCTTTTCTCTGGTCTAGGACAAAGCTGCCTTTTGCTCTCAAAGTGTATGACTTCATTGTAACTGACACTCAATTTAGTGGGAATGACCTAATTTAAAAATACAGTGTGTCCCTGCTTTTATTCACTTTTCAGGCTGAGTCACAGTGTTTGGTTTGAGTTGGGAATTACATGGGCAGTGGAAAACTTCTGTCCCCAACCTCACAAGGAAGAAACTGCTATGAAAGTACTTACCCTCTCTGACACACTTTTTACAGCATCTGGATTTAACCAGGGAAGCTTTCTGAGTTTTTATTTGACCTGGTGTATTTCTTTAATTATTTCAAAAGTTCCATTTTCTTCACCCAGTGTTTGGGAAGAACAGTCTAACATCACCCACTTCACTACTTCTCTTTTTAACATGTGTGGGCCCCCTTCTTTACTAAGAAAGCCATGCAGAACCCTCCAAACCCCAAAATAAGAGATCTTTAAGTAGAGCTGTTAAAATAAAAATACTTATATATTATTGTGCCACCAGAAACATTAGGCTAAAGACCTGAATTTTTTTGGTATTCATGATATTCGACAAAGTGAATGGTATTAGGACGGAGGAAGATCTTCCTGCAGAGCCAGGGTGCTGCTGGTAAAAACCAGGTCCAGTTATGTTGATGCAACTCTTGAAACCACAACCAGTTCTTTCCATCTGATAGCATCTACCACCATCCTGTGCCTTGCCTCCACTATGATGGGACATTGGCAACTGTGCTGCTGGAAGAGTTCTGCTCCTGTTGGTGAAGCATGATCTTTGACCCTCCTCTCTGAACCAACAGGAATTGAAATTTCAGTATCCTCCTGACTTGTTCTATTTATGTGGTGTTCAATAGCTATTCCTCAACTTGCTCTGAGTAAGAAAATAGTGAATGAAGGCTGGTATTTATTAGACTCCTAGAAGAAGGAAACCAGTAGCTTTTTCCCTGCTGGCATTTTATACAAACAAAATGTATTTTTACTTGGTGGAAGATTTAAAGGTTCTCAAAGTGACTAGTTTGAGCACAATTGTCTCCTACCTGAATAAACAGCTGAAAGACAGACTCCTTCATGCCATATATCTGACTCCTTGAGAAATTGAACTATTCTAGCTGCTAAGGCCTGGGCTACATAAGTGAAAGGCATGATTCAAAAGGCATGCTTTTGAACCAAATTATCTGCAAGTAAACCAAAAACCTCGTGTCACACTGAAGAAAGAGAACACCCCATCAGATTTCATTGGTTTCAGTTCTGTCATTTGAGGAAAAATTGTAACTTAAATGGCACCATTTCTTTGTATAGAATAATGTCTTTCTTATGGGAAATTTCATATCATGAAGTTATAAGAGGATCATGACTTTTCCCCTCCCATCTTCTCAATGTCACTAAAGGGTGAAGCAGCTCCAAGAAGCAGAAGTAGAGAAACCCTAACTTCCCTACCCTTTTAAATGCCCAATGAGACACTACCTTCCTCTGCAAAGAGGAGCTGTCTTTTGTACCACTTCACAGTGAAGCTGAACATTTTATAAGACTTCTAAGAACAAAAAATCACCCCCCTTCAGGACATTTTCTTAGACACACGTTTCAGCATAAGTCAAGCCTCAGGGCATGGTGTGAATTGGATACTCAAGAGGACAGGACTCAAGAAAAGACGAAACAAGAGAGAGAAAAATAAGAGCATAGCACTCCTCCCACATCATCAAGCACTAGCCTTTGCTTCAAACAGGGATCAACAAATCACAGTGTGAGCAATGAGGAGTACAATAAATTTACCACAGTGCAATAAAATCAATTGTAATGGTAACTACTTCTACTTCTCAGAAAATGTTAGGCTGGATTTCTTTAGTTGTGGATCTAACCAAGACATTAGTCTCTAGAGGTTTTAGCTACTGAAGGCTGGCAAAACATTATTAATTTGGCCAAAATAAAAGTAAAAATGAAATTCTTTCTTTGGTTTATTGAACTGTAACAGTGGACCACAACTGCTTCCCACTTCTCTCTTTGCCACTTTTTGCCCATTCCCCCTGCACAATAAAAAGTGTTTTGGGGATTTGGAAGCCAAATGAGTCATTTTTCTTCTGTATGAAAACATAATCCCTGTGATTCAAAATATTACCTTTGGGACTTGTCAGTTTTGAATGCACCAAGGAATAGAAGGAACTGCAACTTCACAGACAAAAAACCCAAAACTTTTCAATGGGAACAATACTGCTTCCAAAAATAAGAATTTCAAGCACTTGGGTTGTCTGAAGAAAATTAGAAGATTTTTTTAATCATTTCAAAATTGAAAGAACAGATATTTCAAGCCTTTTTATTTAAGTTTTTTTCTAAGAAAATAAATCAGTTCTTTGTGACATTTCCTTTTAAACATAGTAGTTTCTTTTCAAAAGTAGTTTTTTAGAAAATAAGAGTTAAAAACTTATGATATTAATAATTTTTTGCCTCAGGTTGACCTAAATTGTAAATTTGAATGGTTTTTTTCTATGTTATCAAAGCATTTAGACACTTTTTTTTCCAGTACAAATACATTTTTCTTGCTTACATTTTCTGATTTATCTAACAGTCACCTATAACCTGAAATATTTAGAAAATCTCTCATACTTTTGTAATATTCTCCATTCTCTCTCATTAAAAATATATACAATGTAGATACCTCTGTTAACTGGCTTAGACACGCAGTCTACCCAGTGGCTACCCCTGATCCCAGTATCCCTGGTTGCTGGCACTGGGACACATTAGACCCCAAAGCTTCAGTCTCACCTCAGCTGCTGGTACTCAGACCTACACCTGCTGTAGATCCCTGCAGCAATTGCCTATAGACTTGCAGTCCATCCAGTAGCTGCCCTGGATCCTTGCTGTCCTCACGTGCCTCTCTCACAGACACACATATACCCAAATGGGGCTCAGCTGACCCCCAGGCTCTGCAGACTCCCCAGCAGTTGACCTGGACCTTCTGGTGTCCCCAGTACCCAACTCCTACAGTCATCTCACTCCCACATTGCATGTGCTTGACTCCCAAGCCACCCATCCTACTGACCAGCTAGTGATCACATACTGACACACGCAACCTCACCCACTGCAGGCATATTGTCTCCTCTGACCTGTGGTCCCCTCTCCAGTGCCTGCAGTCAAACTCCCATACACACACAGGCACTCAGATAGAGACCCCCTCACCCAGGAAAGGAGTTGGAAAAGGAATTTAATAAGCAGAGAAAACAGCCTGGGAGATCAAACAAGGACAATGGCCAGTCATCTGTTTACGCAACTGCTTCCTTTTATTTCCTTTATTCCTTTATTTTCCCATGCTTGCTGCCCAAAATGCCTTTCCCCCTCCTTTCCCAACCTTTAATTCTTCCCATAACCATCTTATAATAAGGCTTATGCAATACCCAAATGCTTTCCCTTGGTGTCCCATAATGAGCCCATACCCCTTGGCAGTAACCCCTTGGTCTGTAAGTGATCTCAGGACAGCCACTCCCAGGTACCCACAGTGGTAGGAGTCATTTTCACCCATGGGGCTGGCACCCTTCTGGGATGTCTTCGGGGGGTCAAGTCAGGGACTCTTGTTTCTGACTGAGCTGGTGGGATTCCCCTACCTGCCATTGTTCCTCTGTGCTCCTTTGTGTGTGTGGGGACCAGCTTCTCAGTCATCCTAACAGCACTTAGTATAAAAGACTGGTTGGGTGGGGTAAGAGTTCAAGAACTCCTACTCCAAGTGGAGCTTCTCTTCATTCACTTCATGGCCCTCTTCTGGTTGCATTTCTTTAAGCATTTGAACAGATGCTTTCCATTGTAGGGTTGCTTGGCGAATGACTGCTGCTAACACTGATTTAGGATTATTTTTTAAAAAAAAAAAAAAAAAATCNAAAAAAAAAAAGGAATATTTTCTGGGGTTTTTCCTCCTAATTGAAAATGTTCATCAATCAATTCAGGAAAGAGGGAATAGGTGAAAAAGCCATACCTGTCCTCAGAGATTTTGTCAGTGGATAAAGTATCAGAAACAGATGGCAGCTGACATGACAAACACCCTTGGTTGGTGTGCTAGGGGCATACCATGAGGTATTCTGTCATAGAAGATACACTATACCATACTAGCCTGCACTACTTCAGTGTTGATCAGCTGATTCTTTGAGAAATGCATCTACAGTGCATTGTGGTGTGACAGCTACTAGACAAGTTTTCACATTTCAAGCAGAATCTTCTCTTCCTGCAAATTTCAGGGGTTTTGCAGCTTTTAATTTCTGCTAGTCCCTTCTGTAATACCCACGCTTTGTTCCTCTGTGTTTATCAGTCTCTCTGCTGGAAATGGCTGCAAGTACATGCTGCAGAGTTGGTATAATTCTTCTGACAGTTCTAAAAAGAAACTGAAGTCTTGCTTCTTCTGCTTTGGCAGAACTACAGCGATTATTGCAGTGGCTGACCATTGAGGCAGGAAAACGAGACAACTGGGGGAAGTGGTTTGCTGAATTGCCAGGTGATGAAGGCATTCATTGGCCGGCTACAGAGTGTGGAGTTGTGCCCCTGGGCCTCTGAAACAGCTGAGGGTTCATAGTAATTCAAACGGAGCAATCAGCAAAGCCATTGCAATTTTCCAGTATAGAAAATAAAACCTTTGCTTGTCCTGCACGGCATGGCACTAAGTTCTGCTTAGAGACAGCGGTACCAGAAGACAACCTCAAAGTTTTCATTAACCCTTTGCATTATCATCAGACTGCAACTCTTTCATCTGAAAGTCATGCTCATTCATCTTTTTCTTGGCTTGTTCAGTATTTGAATAAGGATCACTAATTCTTGTATTTATTCAGAAGCTATGGTTGCACTGTGGACTGAGGTAATGTAAGACATTTTTAAACAGGCACACGGTATGAGATTTTTTCTTTTAAAAAGACATTTTAAAAATAAAAGTGGATTTTCTGTAATTCATTGCTTTCTTCTGATTGGCAACTGATATGTCAAGAAATCAAAGCAATCAATCAAAAACTACTAATGCTTGAATATGTCTTGAGTCCTTTAACCACTTCAATAACTGCATTCTCCTTTGGAAGGAAATGGTCCGTCTTACAGAGAAAGGCATATTTTAGTATTTTCACTTCATAACTATTGATATCAATAGCACTACTCCCACACAAGACATTATGCTGTGCCTTAAAGGACTTATGTCAATATGGGAAATCATCTGTATTTGAATGTCATGAGTTAGAAGTCACTTACTGAACCCAAATTAAGAATTGATGCACACAGAGTGTGTATGAACAGAGCAAAATTCATTTGATTCTTTGCACTGAACGAACATCAGTCACCTAATCTTTTCACACACATTCCCTTGACACCCTCAAGTGTCAGACAATGCTAGGAGCAATCTTTCTGGTCAAGTATAACAATATTGGCATTTATAAATTAAAATACTTTATTTTTTAGTATCTCTTTTCTGATCTGGAAGTAGAATCTGAGATACCTTCCTTTAGATGGTAGCCAGGATTTGGTTTTTGTTCACTGATAATCTGGGTTTCTTTCCATCAAGATCTTATTTTGGCTATTTTCTTTATTTTAATCACAGAAATATAAACTTTTCCACCATATTTCAGCACCGAATTTGTATTGAAAAATCTCAGTTGCTTCTTTTTCCAACACCCATTTGCTCTTGGGTTGCAATACTGCCCCATGTTTTTTTTTTTTAAAGACTTCTAACCAGTGAAAGCTGAGGGATCTGCTTGTTCAGACACAATCAGTTGAGATTTCAAAGATTCTCATTGGAGCATTCAAACTAAAATGCCACACAGGACCACCTGAATCAGTGGTCTTTCTCACAATTGTTATGAAAGATATTGTTCAGAGACTGTTTTAAATGTTAGTCTCTTTTATCGAGTTCTTAGCTCTTTCATTTCATTGAGTATAAACAGTGCAAGGCTTGAACCATGAACAGGTCTACTTCCATTCATACAAACTAATATCAAACACTGTTTATTGATGGTAAAAATACTACTCTATTTTATGGAAGCTATACTGTCTAATGTCTAGCATATGATATTCTACTAGAATTTTTTATATGCAACTATGAATAATCATTTAAAATAATTTTCTTGTATAACTTAGGGAATTACTGACATAGTTCATGCAATCTTTCCTCCCATTAGTTTCAATAATAGATTTTGTACTTTTTCCATAGTGCAGGAGAACAGCTAATTATAATGAGGCTGCAAAGTCTGACGACAACCTACCCTATTACAGAGAAGAGATGATCAATGCAGTAAGACACCAACTCCAGCAGGAGCTCTTCAGTGATCACGGGGCGGGGGGAAGAGTTGTACACAAAAGAGACAAGGACATATTGCCAAAAAAACAGCTTAGAAGAATAGCTCATGATGGAGGGATAGACACAGAAGTCTATGGCACAAAATGATATACAGCTGGAAGAAAACATAAAAGGCAATCAGGAAATGCTCTGAAATGCATTAGATGTAATGATGTGATGGGAGAGAAAAGAGATTGCTATTTAAAGGGAGAAAGTGAACTATTGCAGGTGACAGAGAAGCCAAAGTGTTCTTGTTTCAGTTTAGTTTCTTTATTCTATGAAAAGAGGAGTACTGAGATCAGCACAGTTAATATTAATAACAGATAAAAAAACCAGGCTGTGTTAGGGAGAAAGCAGGCTAATGATATTAAGATAAATTAGATCTTTAAAGTTATCACTCCCTGATGAGAGTCACTTAAGGCAACTAGTTTAGGCAGTTTTCTTGGATGACTCATGAGGACTCAGTGGACTTAAAAAAAGGGAAACAACTAGTATCCATTAGGGAGAAGGGGAGGAGTAGGGAGAAAAAATATTAAAGTAGGTTTAGGCCCAACAGAACATGTAACATTAATACCTGAAAAAATATTAGGCACTACATTATTAATCAATTTGTAAGAACCTCAGGAATAATCAAGTAATAATGAACTGCCAACCTTTGTTAGTCAAAACCAGGTTTTAATCAAAACAATCTTATTTCCTCTTAATAGGGCAGATTTCCTGGAAGACACAGGGAAAAAGTAGATGCAATCTATTTTGACTTTAGTAATGATTTTGATCTAGTCTGATGCAGCAATCCTATAAGTAGACTGGAAAAATTACTGGAAATGTATAATTAGACAAAAAAAACCAAAACCAACTTGAACGACAGTTATTGAGTTTAGTCTCAAACTAGAGAAAGCGTTCTGGCCAACACAGTGGTCTCACCTATCCTATATTTATTATCCAGTTATTATTTATGACAGTGACAAAAGTAATGGAACTGAAAATCACAGATCTTAAAATTGGGCATGACACCAAACTAGAAACCAAAGATTTTAGAAGTGAGATAAGAATTCAAATTATTCTGATAAATTGAAGAAATTATAAATACAATGAAATTCCATAATTTCAAAAGTAAAGAACTACATTTAAGAAGGGCAAACAATTATCAACAAAATTCCACAAACACTGCACACAGAACAAAATGAAGTGCCAGTTCTGGGCAGAAGAAATGGGGATTTTAACTGACAGCATCCTATGTCCTAAAATGTCAAGGTAAGTTATTAAAATATGTGCGCTTCACCAAGAAATTACTAATGTCAGAAGTGGAGTTACCCAATAGTAAGCATCAGCTGGGATTCTCAAACCCAGTAGCATGAGCTTTCTCTTCACTGCCTGTGAAAAGATCATCCTTACCCAACTCCAGCCCAGCAAAACAGGTCTTAAGAAATGGAACACTACATTTCAATCCCTTACAGATTGGTAACCATAGGTTTCCTTCGATTTTTGATGGCCTCTGAAGAATAGCTTATCAGAGAAGCTATGCAAAATAAATCATGCTGAGTAAAGTCATCAGAGATATTTGTTGAAATATCTCAATTTTTTAAAAGAAAACAGGAAGGTCTACAACCCCTCTCTTCTCTGTCAACAGCATAAGAAAGGTGCATTCAAAGGAAAAATATTGAGAAGATTTCTACACTGATTCACCAAAACACTTTTCCCCTGTCCAGTCCCTTAATAATATAAAAGGCAATACTTCTCTGTACCATGGAGACACCATTTTCTGGGGAAAATTAAAAGAAAAAAAAAAGAAAAGTAAGAAAGAAATGATGATGTTGGACTGAAAGAATGTATCAGAAAGGCAGATAAGATCATTCCATTAATTCACCCACATCCTTCACACAGTCACTTTAGAGAGGTCCCTTGTCAACAGTCAGAACTGTGGGGTAATTTTTTTAATCTATAATTAATCTCAAATAAGACACTGTTTCAGAGAAAGAGGACCCAAAGTGCTGATCAGACAATTATTTTGTTCATGTTTGAGAAGCTGGGCAAAAATTAACATTTTTACAAAGCAGAATGCTCATTTTTGTGGTGTCAATGCACCTCATCAGTGAATGTTTATCTTTAAAACAATAACTGGACAGAGAATAAGACTAAAGTGTTTAAAATAAAGTGGGAAAAAATCTTGCTTAATAAATATATATATGCACAACTTATTTACAGCTGTAGAGAAAATCAGAATTACTTCTATTTCTCTAACCTCCTTCTCCCTGAGGAATATTGTGATGTTCCAGTTTTATGTATGATTTGTTTATTCATCATTTTCCATATTTTATTTTTTTAAACTATGTTTTATAATCCCTCCTTTTGTGCTTTGACAAACAGCTATCAGCATAATAGTGTTTGGAACTGAGTGAATGCCAGGGAGCAGATGCTCGAAGTGAAGTTTAGGCAACTAGAAATGGAGAATAGTATGCTGGCCACAGTATTAACCAGTTAACTCTTTCTTGCCATCAGAGCCATAACCTTCTTTTTCATGAAGAAATGTTAGCTATAGGGACTGGTATCATGAGATGAAATGTTGTGACCCTAATACTGGGAGATCAGGTAACAACTCAAGCTGTAAGCCAGTGGACTGAGTCACACCAATCTAAGATAAGTGCTACAAGAGATTTTTTGTTACTCGCTCACTTTAGCTGGTTTTGATTCCTGTATTGAATGCCTATGCCCTGGTGATACTCCCATCAAAGTGTTTCACTGGACACTTCACAAGAATGAATTTAAACACATTATATTTTACTTTAGCCTGCCATTGTCCCTCATTTACTTTCACATGCTAGCATTCACCACACTTCCTTGTCTTCCCTCCTTTTCAGTACCTAACAAAACAAATAAAGGAATATCAGTGTCTGCTTACTATAAAATACATCCTCCTTTAATCTGTCAGCTGCTTTTAGGCACAAAAGAGAGATTTTCCAAGATGTCTTGAGTAATTTGTGTTCACTCAGATACTATGAAAGCAATTCATCCCACTAGGGATCTTGTTATATTATTCCTCTTTCCTGTGAGTTTTTATAGAGAGGGCACAGAGGAAAAAAAAAACAGTTTTGCACTGCCACGGTCCATTAAGAACAGATCAGCAATGAAAACAACCCATTATTTACAAATGTCCAGGAGAACATCAACAAAATTTAGCCACTTCAGCATTTATGCCCTGTCTGATGCTTCAAAGAGCTGATATTATTTCTAGTTGGGAGTAGCCTTGTGTCACAGCTTTTTCATGTCACATTGATGCAGCTCCACAAAAGTCCAGGTAAGCCTTTTTTGCATCACTGGTTTTGTAGTCTTAGGGAGATATAAGGGTTGCAAAGCAAGTAGATAAAAAATTATAGAGGGCATCTTTGGAGGGAATTCGTTTACTGATTTTTTAAAAGATATTAACCAGGCAACTTTAAAAACTGAAGACTGCTTCAATTTTATCTCTCTGAGAGATTTGAAGAGAGCTGTAGTGTTGTATGACTATCATGTAGAAAGAGGTAGACAGGCCACCTCTAGGAAATGATCAGGAATGTTTGTGGCTCATTGATGTTTTTTCTACACAAGTCCAAAACCTCCTACTATACGGAGTGGGTCCACTGTTTCACCTGTAGGGCTCTCCCCACTCAAAAATTGTCATTCTGAGACAGATATGTTCATTACCTTCTAATAATTTTTTCACAGATATCAATGTATCACCACTAGCCGTTAATAGATTCCTGCAGGACTTGGCATATAGCAACCTACTGCTTGTCTTGCCCAGGACAGAAACAAGTCTAGGATGAGTATCCACAAAATTAGACACCAGTGTTACACATACTATACATCATAACTTTCTAATGTTCTTTATTCATCCACTTAGCTCTATAAGAAGACACATGTTTATAAAGGTTTTGCCACCTTCTTCCCATCTTTTCAAGCCTTCTTTTCCCTTCATCTTTCCTAGAAGTCAGCAATTTATGATAAAGTCTACCATCTGGAGAGAGCAGGGGAGGCAAAATCCTGAGCTGAAGAGGAGTCAATACTGTATGACTATGGAATGTGTATTATAAAACACAAGGCAACTTATGACAATTTTCCAGTTAAAAGACAGGTGAAACTTTTGCACTAAAAAGTTGTCTTGCAAAACATGTCCCCCAAAGGCACATCCTTTTGCCCAAGTGCTAGCAGATGAACTCAAGTCTGCAAAGGTCCTGAGAGAATGGCGAAGGAAAGATCACCCTGCAAGAAGGCCTCAAAAATTAAAATAAATAAATAAATGAACAAGTAAATAATTCACATGTGATTAAGGGAACACAAAGAGATGGTCATTCTTCCAATTCCCTGACACAATAGCTGTCACCTAAACCAGCATGCAGCTTCTGAGTGCCGTAACTATGTCTGCAAAGTTAGGGTGACAGGCACTGGTTCCTCCTTACCTGGGGGACCAGTAGAACCAAAGAGGCTGAACACTTGTGCAGATGAGCAAGATCCTTCTACTATGAGCTATTCCACCAGTCCTTTGAACCTTAGCACGTTGCAATATTTGGAAGATGATATTTTTTACTTATACTTCATGCCATAGGAGATACCTGAAACTAAACAGTGACACAGACTGTATGAAACTAGTGGATTCTTTAAAAGTGAAACAGACAATCCCAAAGATGGGTAGAAGTTTGAGAATTAAGAGTACAGTGATTCCTTACTATCCACACAAAATTGATTCTGGAAAAAAGGAATGAGTTTAGCTGTCAGGAGAAATATATTCCAGATTATAGGGATAGCTAAATCTTCTAGTGTATTTATCATCAGTTTCCCACAGATCAATTCATCAGTTCATACTTTTTGATGGATGAATGAAGGAATCCTGCTTCAAACTTAAGGCTTAAATGTCTTAAGTGTGTGTACACTAAGAAAATAGTTGTTACTGGTCACTGGGAATTTATAATTTAAGAACAAAACAAATACAGCTAATAATCCATTCACATTGGTAAATTTGAATACTGTTGGCAAGAACCCATTAATTTAACATAGATTAGTATGGGTATGTTGTTTGATGGGGCTATTTAGCTCTTATATCAGTAACAAAGTGAGCAAATAATTTTAGGAAGCAGGTAAGCACATATAGCAGCTTCTTCTAGGTGGTGCTTCTGGTTTTGCAATTTGAAGTAAGTTGCAGCTTCAGGAAACAGCTCTAACAATAGTGGCAGTAATGAGAGGCTGCTAAATTGGCTAAAATTTGTACAAAGTGTAGAAGTGAAACTATGGATTTCTTTGAATTTTACTGAAACCATTTAGCACAAATTACCTAAATCAGCCTAATTCAGTTTATATCCCTCCATTTAATGAAAGCATTCTTGGCTATAGGCAAAAAAACCCCCCACAATAAATCTCTTTAAAAGAAAAAAGTAAATAAAACCAGCAAATGAATGAAAATATGATTTGCATGAACAGCAATTCTAGTAAATGATGTGAACGAAAGGAAAAGATGGTTTTCTGTCCTCCACACATGATTTTGTGTATCTATGAATCTAGATGGACTTCTAGCATCTGTTTAATGACAAAGGGAAACAAAATTGGGTGTGGCAGAAACTGAAATACAAGGACATTGTGACCATTTGTCTTAATTTACAGCATGACAAAAATAATCTGCTTTAAGTTCAGTAAAACTCAATTGAATCATCAGCAGGTCCTAAACCTGGGCAGCCCCAGACCTGCTTATTCCTGCCCAACTCCATTATGTTTCCTCCACCTTGCCAAAGGGCCAGGACTGCATTTCAACCTCCTG
Source organism: Brachypteracias leptosomus (assembly GCA_013401335.1). Classification (NCBI taxonomy): domain Eukaryota; kingdom Metazoa; phylum Chordata; class Aves; order Coraciiformes; family Brachypteraciidae; genus Brachypteracias; species Brachypteracias leptosomus. The sequence goes on from VYZX01000045.1 coordinate 28,937, forward strand.
GGGCTGTCGGTCCATGTCCCAGCAATGTCATAACAGTGTCTATCTCCAGCTCTATCTCCTGGATCCGCATGGACCTCCACTTTGGGCAGCCTATCTCCTGGGTAGGCACCTTGTTGTGGCTTTGTCTCTAGTCTCTTTGGCTCCATTTGCGCTACCTTCTGATGGGAGCTCCTGGATGGTCTCCAGCCCTGGGAGAACCCATCAAGTTCCATATCAGACACTGTTGATGGATACTATTACAGTGCCCAGCTCTGACCACCATGGCTAGACCCTGTGGGATGGCACTCATTAGTGACGATGGGTCTGCTTCAGATCCCAGCTTGACTGTTCAGGAGCACTCAGTGCTCACTATGCCCTGACAATTGGTGTGGAGGGTGGGAAGAGAGAGAGGAGAGAGCAGCTATCCTCGCTCAGAGTCCTACACGGAAGTTGCTACTCCAGAATATAAAGGCCCTGTCCTTCCCTCATCCTGAACCACACCCATAAGTCACTCTCCCTGAGCCAGGATCTACCCTGACTCCCCTACTATCCTGCCTCTAATCCCATGTGATGGTCCTTGTAGGGGCTGACCCAAATTCAGTAGTAAACAGGAATGTCTCTGGTGTTTCAGTCACTTATGGTTTGTAAAATGGACCGAATACTTGTCTATAAATAGGATATGTAAAGAAGCCTTAGTCAACAGGTGTTTATTAGTAGCTCAATTTCATATGCTACAAGAAGTGACATGTAAAATGAGAACAGATGTGAACTGGAAAGACAGTTTTGATGCAACTACAGCTTTTGCTAATGGAATCCACATTGACAATACAAGAGAGATGCTAAATAAAGAAATAAATTCCAACTGCACTCTACACAACATTCTAAAACTCCTAAAAGGAGTTTCCCCATGTCAAGGGTGAACCAACAAGGCTTTTTTTGAATAACAGTTGTTCATGTCATAAGTGCAAATTAAAGAAAAAGAGAAAAAAGGAAAAAGGAGGAAAAAGGAGGAAAGAGGAGGAAAGCTAGAAACTGGTTTTGTGGGCTTTTGAGCATTAAAATAATGCCAAGAAGATTTAAAAAATTAATTTATCACTTTGGGAGACTTTTGAATAATAATTAAAAAACAAGTGTTGTAGCTTTAAAAGAAAAATGAAGTGGGTTTTATTGTAAAACTAAACTAAAAATACTGAAAGATATAATTATTTGCCTACCTTGATAATTCTACAAAAGGAACAGCTTTGCAATTTCTATTTAAGCTCTCCCTTCTTTTATTATGTTCTTCTTTTCCTATTTCATTTCTCCCCCACATTGCTCCACAGTACTACTTGTCCCTCCCCCAGCTCTAGGAAGGCCACAAATTTCAATACAACGATTCTTTTCCTTTCCTCCTTGTGCTTTTTTTTCCTTTTACTATCTTATTTTCCCTTCATTTCCTTAACTACAGAATTAAAGATGATAGAGGTTTCATGGTGGAGCAATTGTACTACTTAGTATCTATAACTGATCACTCACAAGACCGCTGTGTGGGCACTCTCAGTCCCAACTTCCAGCTAAGGACAACCAAATCCTTCTCCCCATGGAATGACTAATCTCAGCACAGGAGGTTATTCAAAGCTGCACAACACTGATCAGCTTCATTTTTATCAACTTCCAAAATGCCCATTCACCCAGAGAGACCGCCTTCTTCAGAGTGTGGGAGGGGACACACGTGTTTTAATTGCAGCTCTGACCCGATAGATTAATTGAAACCATTCTCCCTCCTGAGAGCATCGCACCATGAGAATACAGAATTATTCTCATTTACTTCCCACTTCATCACTGAAATCAATGCCAGACTTTCTACTGACTTGGGGCTTGAAGGACCTGCTATGTAATTATATTACTGCACTTTATGCTGCTACACTTTCATATTCTATACTGTAATTACACAGCATAGAATTAATTGCATGTAAATGTGTTAACACATCATTAATAAGATTTATCAAGCATTCCTCCAAGTAAATTACAAGAAATGATCATAACATGGTAAAGATGCAGCATGACATAGTTTTTTGGAAAGCCAAAATGGGAGTGTTAGTGCTTTTGGATTGGTACAATGATCATTATACTACCTAAAGCAATACTCCAAGAGTCCATTCAGGAGAGCACATGCACAATCATAATCGCTTAGCCAAGACCCATAGACGTTGCTGAAGCAAGCGTGTTATCAAATGCTGCCTTAAAGCAGAATTTTCTCTGTACCAGGCCTTAAGCTCTCCATGTCTGTTCATATCTGTCTACAAGCCAGTAAAATATATTTTACACCCCAGGCTTAATCTTGAGCAGTCTATAGTCATAGAAATATCTGAAAAAAACTCACATAGGTCTCTAATATTAAGAAATTAAATTTAAAGTATTTCGTCTTCTTTTGGTGCTTTAATTTGTACCTCAGTCTTTGTATTGTGCCCTTCTGCTTTTCCTCTAATTGCTGCTATCAAACATCAAGTTTTTCAAGGTAGAGACAGAATTTCTATGTACATTCTGTAAACCATCAGGCATGATTCTGCTACTTAATAAAGTAACAAGAAGAAAAAAGTACTGTAAACAAAACAGGGAACATGCCACAATGGAATGCCTGACACACTGCTGTAGGGGGTCTTCTGCACACTCCAGCCAACACATTTTTGCACTTTGCAAGTCCAGTGAATCATCTATAGTGTAAAGGAGCAATAATGTTTTGGTCTACTAATTTATCAAACACCACCACAAAGCAATATTTCTTAGAGTTATAGCTAGCAAAGTTCTTAAGAAAACCCTTAATGTCAGTTCAGAGGTGCTTAACTCTTGTGATAACTCATTAGAAATATTAGCTATGAAATCTATGCCGGCAAAATCCAATAATATGTGAACTAAGGTAAGGACAGAACACACAGGTTTAATCCTGGAGACTTACGTGTTTAAATGGGTTCCACTTAATTAAATTTCACACTATTCCTGACAGGAAGGAAAAAAAAATTTATCAGTAGGCTAAAAATAACCAGATTCCATCCTTCCTAAGGTTGGGATTCATTCATTTTAACTTTTAGCCACCTGAAGTCCAATCTGGTCACCCATACCTCCACAAAAAGTCAAAAAAAGAGTAATAAGCAGATCCAGAAGGCAAGTTGTTTGACTTAAACTTATTCTGCTTTCAATGCCTGCTTCTCTCTCTTGATCATGAGAACAGTAAAAGTGTCTAGGTCAGACTTGCCCAGAGTTAGATCCCACACCAGCTCCCAAATGTCCCTTTTTCTGTTTGAACAAAAATGAAAACCAAACCAGAGTCCAGCAGTATCCACACTAGAAAGAAGTTTGGAGGTGAAAATATTACCCACACAAGCAAGTTCACTTGCTTAATTCTTCAAAGAGATATAAAAGCAAGAATATTTTTCTTACAGAGTAAATTATGTATTTGAAAAATATAGTCTTTATTTACAAATACTTGATATTCAGAATTTCCTACTGTAAGCATTCTTCTGAACACACACAGCATTTACAAATCAAAAAAAGTGAATTTTAGCTTTTTAGAATCCAACCTCTGCAATGAAGAATTTGCAAATTTAAGCACTGTTTACTTATAGAGAAAAGTTCTTCCCTTTCTAGCTTTCAGATGCCCTGCCTAAAAAAACATGTTTTCCTTCTCTGCCTAAATTCCCCCTGCCCCCACCAACAGCAAGCAATCTTGTACCAAAAGCAAGAAAAAACAACTAAAAGAAAACTTGATTCTTAATATTTTAACTGTGACATTACTTCTGAGCATTACAGTGAGATTTTCTGATAAGTTAGTGCCTAGCAATGCAAAAAAACCCCCAACAACCTCAAACAAACCAGAAAAAAAACAAAATCTATTTCCTAACATACCCAGCTGTCTCTTGTATTTTTAAGGGATGCATCTAATCTTCAAAGAGAATTTGGAAGATCTTACTGCCCACTCTCTGCACTGTTGGGAGCCAAACTACTATTGAATCTCTGGGTTTACATTTTTCCAGCGCAGATAACAGTATCACTATTGATCTAGCTCGCTGTAATTGCCACTCATTTATGAAACAAGCACAAAATACTACTACAGCCCTTCACATGTAAGATGTAACACAGTGATATGACTTGCCTGCTAAAGCAGCCTGTTGATTGTAAATCAGCTTTTCTCGGGCTCCCTGAAAGCCTGACCTTTTCTGGGTTTCATTGCCTTTCTACTATTTGGGTCTCCAAAGAGGGGAAAAGCTACTACCTTTGATTGATGCCAGCAACTCCTCTCCTAGGGATCAAGGAAGAGAGGAGCAGATTAATTGTTAGGAACAACTTAGTTCATTTTTCGCTCATCACACGGCAGCTAAGCCAATGCCTGCAATTAGAGGTTGTTAGCTGTTCCCTGGCTAGTATAAGCAGTAGTAACCAGCAGTTGCAGCTGCTTCATACTTCATTACACAGGAGAAACTGAGCCAGTACTAGCAATAAATCAGCAGAATTTAGTTTTGATATAACATTTATCCTTTTTCCTTTAGTAGCTAATAGCATTTTGATCCTTTTTAAACATTCCTATCTTTTTTTTGCCCCAATACTCGCTGTGATAAACTGCTGCAGACATACTACAATATACTTTTGAAAATATCCTTTTTTCCACAAACCTTCTGTCTCTAGAGTGTCACTGTATTTTGTCTAAGCAGCTAATATTTAGGTGATAATCCCATTCAATCACCAATATGTTGCTTGCAATTTTTGTTTCACTTGTCTTTCTACGGCAGCTCAGCTTGGGGATGGAGTAGAGGTGTATGTGCGTGGGGGGGTATGTTTACAGTAAGAACAAGCTGTAATTACTAGTTACAGATATAAATATGCACCTCTAAATCTTGGAAGAAAGTGAGCTGCTTCAGCCATTAACATTATCTAACAGTGTAAACATTTGAAGACTGTAATGACACCTTGTTTTCATTTCCCTGCTTGTAGAGATTGGATGGCTTCTGGCTGCTATCAATTAGCATGTCTCAACACTTCGTAGGAATGTGTCTGCCAGTTACCCCACATTCACGTGTCAAGACAGAAGCCATGTGCATCTGAATATCTGTCCTTGGCTCTCCTAAGCATGATGACATCTCAGGTTGCTAAAGCTCTCAGTCTGGCACTTCACTGAGCAACAGCTTGTAATAATATCATGTCTTTATGATATGGTAATATGCTCATAATAAATAGAATCTATTTCTAGCTGAAGCATATAAGGCTACACTCAAACAAAATGATTTTTAGCTTGATCTCTTTCCAGTATCTATCTCCTGAACTAAGGGGTTAAAAGTAAGTAAAAATCTCATATTTCATTTATAAAAAGCACAATTATTTTTTTTCTAAGAATTGTTGGAAAAGGAAGAAGAAATATATCAATGAATTGTTTAACAGTCAAATAAATAATGGATAAGTGATGAAATGTGGGACTAGATGTTTTCTGCGTCTTCTTTAAGCAACTACTTAGATGCCTGAGGACCTGGAAACAAACAAACTTTACATATTTCATGTAAAATATTTTCTCTCTCTTTGTATTTACTCTGTCTGAACATTTAAGTAGTTAAGCTTATACTTCCTGTCTTACTGTTTCCTTCAAAATTTCAACTGAAGTGTTTTGCTGGAGGTAGGCTGCCTCCTCCAAACATTTCTGTCACTCTCCATGTCTTAGATGAGATAGTCAGATCTAGTTAGCCTAAGTAANGAAAATTCAGATCACTTTAAAATTTTCGAGGAAAGAGTAAGCTCACAAAACTAATGAAGGGGTGGAGTTGGCATGCTAGCTCCTATGTCTAGAAATCTAAGTTCATTTATTCACAGAGATTTAAATCTAGATCTCATCATCAAGTATTTTAAGGAGAGAATTTTATTTAAGCCCATCACTTAAACTAGACAAAAAGCATCTGAACAGCCACCTCTTAGTTGACTTCATTAGTACACAGGATAGCTTGGAGGATAATATTCTCACTCCTCCATGTTGGAGCTATGATACTTAGAGAAATGAGTCAGTAGCCCAAAAGAGGATGCTCCAGGACAGTAAGAAGGATACTTAGGAGCCACTACCCATAGAGTGTACTTGCTTGTCCTGTAGATATTGACATTGTTCAGTTTTCTCTAGGTAATGACTTTGTAACAATCACAACCCTATCTGTCCCTTAGGGNTTTCTAAGAATTGTTGGAAAAGGAAGAAGAAATATATCAATGAATTGTTTAACAGTCAAATAAATAATGGATAAGTGATGAAATGTGGGACTAGATGTTTTCTGCGTCTTCTTTAAGCAACTACTTAGATGCCTGAGGACCTGGAAACAAACAAACTTTACATATTTCATGTAAAATATTTTCTCTCTCTTTGTATTTACTCTGTCTGAACATTTAAGTAGTTAAGCTTATACTTCCTGTCTTACTGTTTCCTTCAAAATTTCAACTGAAGTGTTTTGCTGGAGGTAGGCTGCCTCCTCCAAACATTTCTGTCACTCTCCATGTCTTAGATGAGATAGTCAGATCTAGTTAGCCTAAGTAACTACCACTACAGCTAGCTTTCCTCAAGTAGCTCATCTCACAAAACAGTTGTTCTGTTTCGTGAAATGTGACATTACACTAAATGCTTCCAAATGTGCAAAGAACTATCAGCAAACAGAATTTTCTCTTTTTTGTGTTTATCCTTGGCTGTTCTAACTCATCCTCATTTCAACTTGTGCATGAATTTAGCCATGAAACAGACATGAGAAATAGGAAAATCACTTTCTCGGTAGTTAACTCCCACGATCAGGGTCATAGTATTCACTTCCCAGAGCCTCCAGTTTATCACAATGTGAGATTATTTACATAAAGGCATTTGAGGTTTTAAGCTATTTAGGTCCAGAAATATCAGCTACATTTAAATAAGCTGTTTATTAATTGGAATTGGATTTATTCTTTCCCATCTGTTTTATTGAAGTCTGATTTCTGAATTAAGATAAAGCAATGACCTATGTATGACCAATTTAAATCCTGCCTTCTGCTTCCTCGCTCAAAAGAAGCAAGAGTAAGTTGTCTTTCTTTTCTGCCACACTATCATACATTCAATTCTTTGAAACAAATGGGGTTCTTTGAGAATGCCAAAGCATTTCAGTCAATTGACAAGTTTGGACTGGATTTCAGATTATCTGCCAGATTTAACACTCAAAATGCTACATCCTATAAAACAGTTTTAGAAAGCAAGTGGCTATAGACAAACATTGTCTCTTTTATACTTAACAACTACAATACAGTAAAGTTTCGTTTATTTTGGTTGTATTAATTCTTGTCAATAAACAGAACTCACTGAAAAAAAACTAATTTCAATAACTTCCAAATTATTTGAAAATTCAGATCACTTTAAAATTTTCGAGGAAAGAGTAAGCTCACAAAACTAATGAAGGGGTGGAGTTGGCATGCTAGCTCCTATGTCTAGAAATCTAAGTTCATTTATTCACAGAGATTTAAATCTAGATCTCATCATCAAGTATTTTAAGGAGAGAATTTTATTTAAGCCCATCACTTAAACTAGACAAAAAGCATCTGAACAGCCACCTCTTAGTTGACTTCATTAGTACACAGGATAGCTTGGAGGATAATATTCTCACTCCTCCATGTTGGAGCTATGATACTTAGAGAAATGAGTCAGTAGCCCAAAAGAGGATGCTCCAGGACAGTAAGAAGGATACTTAGGAGCCACTACCCATAGAGTGTACTTGCTTGTCCTGTAGATATTGACATTGTTCAGTTTTCTCTAGGTAATGACTTTGTAACAATCACAACCCTATCTGTCCCTTAGGGTCTTGGTAAAAAGCATACATAGTAACTAAATTGCCTCTAACATAACAGGAGACTAAACCTCCATATCCTATATTCTTGTTCCAAATTAACTTCACTTTTTTTGTAAAACTAAACGTCAACTTGTATCACAGACAAAGTTAAAAATTTTATATCACCAAATAAAGAAGTTGACAGAAAATACTTGCCTGTGAAAGCTAATAGTGTGCAGAGGAAAAGACAATGAAATATTCTTTGCTTTAGACTTGTAATAAACTTTCAGTGCTTCACTGTGCCTCTGGTAGCTCTTCATATCCTCTCTGAGGAGTTGTGACTCATCAGCTGAAGAATGCTAGTCCAGATTAATGGCATTGACCCAGCTCTTACTTTTTTCTTGTTTTGAGTGGGGTTTTTTTGTGAATAAGCACATGCCACCTTTCCTTTAGACCTTATATACATAACAGAAGTTGAAAATGTTACGATTCTACATTCCTCGGAATTATTGTACACTCCTAGGAGCAAAATGGCTTTGTTGGAAAGCAGGGCAGATGTGATTATGAAACACATTCTTACATTCGCAACTAGCTATTGCTCTGCTCTACACGAGTTACTCATGGTTAAAGTTTCATGTTAATGGCATAGGGGAGTAGCAGGGGAC
>VYZX01000048.1:3668-18115 GCA_013401335.1 Brachypteracias leptosomus
AGGCGGCGGGGTTAGGGGGCCGGGGGGATGTTGGTTAGTGGGAACGGTGGCTGAGGTGGTGCGGTGCCGTGCCGTTCGCAGGCGCCCTGCTGCGGGAAGCTGTACGCCTGCCGGCTCTGTCACGACGGCGCCGAGGAGCACCGGCTGGATCGGTTCCGTGTAGCCGAAGTGCAGTGCACCCGCTGCCGCCTTCTGCAGAAGGTGGGTCCGGTGCGGAGGAGGGGTAGTGGGCACCGCCGTCTTGGGGGTGTCGCCGCCATCTTTGGGGTGGTGCGTCCGCCATCTTGGGGGCGCGCCACAGCTGCCTGCTTAATGACCATATCCCCGGTTCTCGTCTCCCCGCCGCGCTACGGCGGCAGTGCCAGCAGCGCTGCGAGGGCTGCCAGAACCTCTTCGGCGAGTATTACTGCGCCATCTGCCATCTGTTTGACCGGGACAGGAAGCAGTACCACTGCACCGAGTGCGGGATCTGCAGGTGCGTGAGGGGCGGGCAGGCACCCCGGCCCTGCCCCGCTTCGGTGGGAAAGGTGCCGAGAGGAGGGGCCCAGCCATGACCTGATGCTTCTCTTATCAGGATTGGGCCCAAGGAGGATTTTTTCCATTGTTCCAAATGTAATCTGTGCTTAAGCTTGAGTCTTCAAGGAAAGCATGAGGTAAGAATAGTCTCATTCTAGAGGAACTGCTACATTATGATCTAGAGAAGTGGTCTGGGACCCATCTGACAGGCTGCACCCAGGCCATGCTGCTAAATAGCTCTTTTTCCAGCTGTCACAAGTGGGGTTCTGCTGGGATCAGTGTTGGGCCCAACACTGTTTAATATAGAATCATAGAATGCTTTCAATTGGAAGGGACCTTTAAAGCCTCTCTAGTCCAACCCCTTGCAGGGAGCCTGGACATCTGCAACTAGAGCAGGCTCCTCAGAGCTCCATCCAGCCTGACCTGGAATGTCTTAAGTGCACTTAAGAGCAACACGGAGCACTTCTGGGCTGGCTTTGCTAGCGGTTGGAGCTATGGGCACTCAACATCTTGATCTCCTTCTGTCATTGTGAAAGGAGCTGTTGATTGCAGTTCTGGCAGCCTGTAAGTTAGCTCCTGTTGCAGCTGCTGTATGGGAAAAGCTAGGCTGCCTGTAGCTCTGGGAGCCCTTTTCTTAATGTCTGCTTTCCAGCTATTTAGTTTTCAGTATTTTAAGCTACCTGTTAATTCTTAGAACTTCAAACCTAAATGCAAACAGTAACATTACATAGATCTTTTCTTGCCGTTCTGAAGGAAATTTACCAAAATAAAGATACTCATGCAGTAAAACAACTTTTTCCTTTTTCTCTTTTTTTTTGTCGTTACAAAGTGTATTGAAAACGTCTCGAGGCAGGACTGTCCGATATGTTTGGAGGTGAGCTGTTTCTTTTCATCTCTTGGGTTTGTGTGTGGCTGTATTTCTGATGGGTGTTGAATTAATTCTCTTGTCTTTTGTCCAATACTTGCTTCGGCACAGGATATTCACACATCTCGTGTTGGAGCTCATGTTCTGCCGTGTGGTCACCTCCTCCACAGGTAAAGCATGGCAGGTACTTGAGGNTCACAGACCACGGCGGCCGGCCCGCCCTTTTGTGGGCGTGGCTTCGGTACCAGGGGGCGGTGGCTTCAGGAAATTCGGGGCGTGGCCTCGGCAGCTCTGGGGCTTAACTTCGGCAGTTCGTGGCTCCTCCTGCTGAGTAGGGGGCGGAAGCGGAACTGACGGAAGCGGCGTCGCGGCCGGGCGGGGAGGGGGNCCTTCTGCAGAAGGTGGGTCCGGTGCGGAGGAGGGGTAGTGGGCACCGCCGTCTTGGGGGTGTCGCCGCCATCTTTGGGGTGGTGCGTCCGCCATCTTGGGGGCGCGCCACAGCTGCCTGCTTAATGACCATATCCCCGGTTCTCGTCTCCCCGCCGCGCTACGGCGGCAGTGCCAGCAGCGCTGCGAGGGCTGCCAGAACCTCTTCGGCGAGTATTACTGCGCCATCTGCCATCTGTTTGACCGGGACAGGAAGCAGTACCACTGCACCGAGTGCGGGATCTGCAGGTGCGTGAGGGGCGGGCAGGCACCCCGGCCCTGCCCCGCTTCGGTGGGAAAGGTGCCGAGAGGAGGGGCCCAGCCATGACCTGATGCTTCTCTTATCAGGATTGGGCCCAAGGAGGATTTTTTCCATTGTTCCAAATGTAATCTGTGCTTAAGCTTGAGTCTTCAAGGAAAGCATGAGGTAAGAATAGTCTCATTCTAGAGGAACTGCTACATTATGATCTAGAGAAGTGGTCTGGGACCCATCTGACAGGCTGCACCCAGGCCATGCTGCTAAATAGCTCTTTTTCCAGCTGTCACAAGTGGGGTTCTGCTGGGATCAGTGTTGGGCCCAACACTGTTTAATATAGAATCATAGAATGCTTTCAATTGGAAGGGACCTTTAAAGCCTCTCTAGTCCAACCCCTTGCAGGGAGCCTGGACATCTGCAACTAGAGCAGGCTCCTCAGAGCTCCATCCAGCCTGACCTGGAATGTCTTAAGTGCACTTAAGAGCAACACGGAGCACTTCTGGGCTGGCTTTGCTAGCGGTTGGAGCTATGGGCACTCAACATCTTGATCTCCTTCTGTCATTGTGAAAGGAGCTGTTGATTGCAGTTCTGGCAGCCTGTAAGTTAGCTCCTGTTGCAGCTGCTGTATGGGAAAAGCTAGGCTGCCTGTAGCTCTGGGAGCCCTTTTCTTAATGTCTGCTTTCCAGCTATTTAGTTTTCAGTATTTTAAGCTACCTGTTAATTCTTAGAACTTCAAACCTAAATGCAAACAGTAACATTACATAGATCTTTTCTTGCCGTTCTGAAGGAAATTTACCAAAATAAAGATACTCATGCAGTAAAACAACTTTTTCCTTTTTCTCTTTTTTTTTGTCGTTACAAAGTGTATTGAAAACGTCTCGAGGCAGGACTGTCCGATATGTTTGGAGGTGAGCTGTTTCTTTTCATCTCTTGGGTTTGTGTGTGGCTGTATTTCTGATGGGTGTTGAATTAATTCTCTTGTCTTTTGTCCAATACTTGCTTCGGCACAGGATATTCACACATCTCGTGTTGGAGCTCATGTTCTGCCGTGTGGTCACCTCCTCCACAGGTAAAGCATGGCAGGTACTTGAGGAAGGGGGGTAGCTGCTGCCAGGTGGTGTTTATTGAGCCTGTTTAGTCTATCCTGGCTCCTGAGGGCAGGTTCCTAAGGGGTCCACACCTTTAGGAGTAGGGGATAGTTTCTGTTTCATCGGGAAATGCTTTCTTTAGGAAGCTTGTTTTCCTCCAGCCATGAACTTTGGTGGCAGAGGGACCTGTCTGCTGTTGCTTCTGAATCTTTGTGCTGAATTCCTTTCTGTTACTACTTAAATTTCAAGAATCCTGTGGAGAAGTCCCTCCTTCCATTTTCCTTTTCTGCTTCTATCTCATGTTCCAGATGCAGCATTTTGTTCCTCCTTTGGCTCTCTTGGCTTTCATCCTGTTGTCTCTGTGCTTGGCAGAGGTTTGACAAACTGAATCTCCCTCCATCTCCTGTCTGTCTTAAACATACCATGTGATGCCTCGCACTCCATTTTTTCACTTGAACTGCACAGTCCTCACCTTAATGTTGACTTTGTTCCCTTGTGTTAGGCTAGAAGACCTTAGAATGGAACCCAATGTGCTTTGTCTGGGTTTTTGCCTAAGCAGCTGGTGACTTTGGGAAGCTTTCTCTCACTCGGGCTATTTTTTACTTTTTGGGGACAGTTGTGAGCCTTTTCCCTTCACAGTTACTGGTGGGTAACACATTTGGACTGAATATTCTGACTGAACTTCTCACTGCGTTTGCTTTTCAGAACATGCTACAAGGACATGCTAAATGTGTAAGTAGTTCCAAACATCCCTTAATGTTGGTGTAGAGCTAACAAATTCCTTTAAGAGGCAAAGGTCATGATGCCAGTCATGTACTAGATAACTTAAAGCTACCTCCTCAAGGGATGAAAGGCTTTTAATTACCAATTTTGTTTGCAAGAACTTCTCGACTCACGGTGTTTCTCTTTGAATGGTATGATATGAAACTTGCCCTTTTGGGTGGACTTGCTTCATCTCCTGATTTAGACTCTGTTTCCCCTTTCTGCCAGAGGTTACAGGTGTCCTCTGTGCATGCGCTCAGCCCTGGATATGTCGGCGTACTGGCAGCACCTGGATGATGAAGTAGCACAGACTCCTATGCCCACAGAGTTTCAGAACATGATGGTGGAGGTGAGAGATGAGCCTTGCACTGATGTCTCCTTGCTTGGCAGATCTGTGCCTTTGTGTGACTGGCAGCAGAGGGTGCTGGAACAACCTTCGTGCTCTTGGGGAGTGAGAGAGAAATGTGTGGGTTCTTACAGTAGGCATCTGCTGGGTTTAGAAACACACAGCAAAATCACCCTCCACCTGCACTCCAGAAAGCGCAACGCCAAACCCACAACCTCTTGGTGTGGTATCACACAGCAGAGAAATGCCTCTGTCTTGGGGAGTATTCCACTCCCCTCAGAAGCGGCAGGCACTGTCACAGCAAAAAGTGGGAACCTTGGGGTGTTTCACAGCTTGGAGCTTCACATTCCAGACTGAACACAGTGGGTTTTCTGCAAAAATAGGCAGCTACTGATTTGCACAAGGTGAGCCCCTAGAGACTTCTGTTTCTGTGTTACCTCTGAGCTGTGGAGCTGGCTGCAGTTTGCAGGTAATGCTGACTTAAGCAGCAGTGGTCGTTCAAGGTTTGGTTGGATCTGTTAGGGTTTAGACAGCCCTTCCTACCAGCTCTGGGACTAAGGATATTTAGGGAAAATCTCTTTACTGCCTGTTTTGGGAGGAGTGCTCACCTGCCTGTCTTGCACAGCAGATGCGACTGCTGTTGCTAGCTGCTGTTAACCTGCTCTCACATTCACTTGAGGGTTTCTTTGGTTGTTTCCTACATCAGGAGAGAAACCAAAGGATGTGTGTCCATGACTTAGGCACAGAGTCATACTAGAAGTAAACTCCGTGATATTTAAGCGGTTACAATGGAAAAGTTGATGCTGTCCTTAAAAGGAAGAGGTTTCCTGCTTTGTCCCCCGACAGCAGCCCAGTTCTGTGGTTGCTGGAAGCATGGTTGCAGCATGTTGCTGAGTGTCCTGCTGGTGTTAAGGCCTCACCTTCTCTCTTTTGTCTTCATGTGTAGATCCTTTGCAATGACTGCAACGCCCGGTCAACCGTCCAGTTCCATCTCGTAGGCATGAAGTGCAAAAACTGTGGCTCGTACAACACTGATGAAGATGGACGGTGCCAGCTGCCTCTGGAGGAGGAGCAGTGACGGAGCCATGTGCTGCCTTCGGCTGCACCAGGAAGACTCTCCTGCAGGAGACCTGCCTATTTTAATAAACCAACACTTGTCAGTACACGTTTATTCCAAGTTGTCACGGCACGAGTGAAATGTTGACAAGATGCTGTTCGTGCTGGTGCAAAGGGGTCTTGCTGATGGTGCAAGGGGGGCACAGCACGGTCTGGCCCCTCAGGATGTTCCCCAGTGAGCAGCATGGTGCCAGAGGAACCTCAGTTTGTAGAGAGAGTGGCACCCTTTATAAGAGCCATTTCCTATGCTGGGGAAGAGACAGCCTGGAGAAACAACTGATGAGATGCAAACCGAGCAGTGGTGCGCAGCTGACAAAGCAGAAGATGTTTTGGGGCAGCTGAAGGTTGTGAGCACGACAGGAGGTGGAGGTACAGCTATTCTGGTGGCAGCTGCTGGGGAAAATGGGTGGCTTTGAGAGTGGCCTTTTTACATCAAGCTGACATCTAAGTTTGGTGTGGGGACGTTTTGTTCTTTTTAAACATGTTTGTTCCAGGGCCTCAGCTCAGGTGGCTGGAGAGGGGGAGCTTGCAACAGTCACATCCCTTGGCTTGAAGTGCTGACGGGTGCCCACAGAATTCCCTTGGAAATGAGGCCGGCCTGCCTGCGTATGCATGATAGACAGCCCAGAAATCCAGCCACGAGGCTACCCCCCTACCCTGGATACCCACCTGGCCCCCATCTCTTCGCCCACATTCCCTGGCCAGCTGCTCTCACCTTTACACTCTTTTTCTTCATTTTGCATCATTCAGAGGCCGAGGAGTTGTACCTTGGGTTTTAGACACATACAAAGCTTGATGTTTTGGTGGTTCAGTGCATGAAGCCAAGCACAAACTGTTGTCAGGATTACATTTACTGAAGTAACAGCAGCTCCTGGAGGCACTTGAGTAACACAGGAACCAGTTTTCTGTGATTTTGAGGGTTTTTCAATGGTACCTGACTTCATTGAGGGCAGACAATGGAGGGGTGCTTGTAAAAAGAAAAACACAACAAACCTTCTTCATGTAATGTCTCACCTGAGGTGTTTTGCAGTTCCTTAGCAAGAAGTTCAGAAGCTGCTGTTTCCAGTACTCAAATAAAATATTAAGAAGAAAATTTTTTAAAGCTCAGTTACTTTTCAGTGTTCAACTAGTTTTTAACTTGTTTCACTGTAACTCAGCAGCTTTTCTTCAGCCCTTTGTGTAGGAAATGCCAGGACTGGGATGGTGGCAGTGCTGTCTGGCCTTTGCTGGAGCATCTTTTTCTGAGGTGCTTTTTTCTCACTGCTATAAATAAACACAGAACAAGGTCTGTTAAAGGGAGTGATGCTGTGGGTGATGGGCACTTCTTTTACACACTTACTCTCAAAATTCTTGATTCAAGGTTGAAAAATGAGGGTTGGATGTCTGGATGTGTGACCTCTGGGGCTGTATGATGAAAATAGTGGTCTTGATTTCAGTATTTCAGTGGCACCCTGCCATGGCATGGCAGTGACTGGTCCCAGTGTGGCCTCCCTGGTACTGGGATGAGCTGGAGCAAGTCCAGGCTTGGCAGGGGCTGGATGCAGGGGTGATTGAGCCAGACCCTTCTGGTGTCTTCTCACTCATGGAGAAAAGGCCCTGTGACAAGAAGTTCTGTGGTGAGGACCCATGTGTGGGGCCAGGTGGGCTGCATCAGCTCATCCAGAGCCCATTAATAGCCCTGGGACTCTGCTGAGAGGGAGCAGAGCATTTGGTGAGGGAGCAGGTAAGGCTTTCTTCCTTGGTTGTGCTGGAACAGCTCCCTGCCTTTGGGGGCTCTTCTAGGCAAAAGGTGCTCTTTGGAGGTGTTGGGGGGTGAATGGTGGTGTTATGGGCTGTGCTGGGCACCAAGTGGTGGTTCCCTCTGTGGGCTGCTACTAAAATGGGGGAAGCTGGGGGGACTGCATTGTCTTAGAAGTTGAAGAAAGGGTGGGGCTTGGCTCCTTGCTGTCTCCCACATCTTCGCACAAGTGAGGTTTGGGGTTGGACAGCCTGGGGAGCATCTCTCTGAGAGGATACGGCCCAGGGAAGGGGCTGGTTGGACTACAGGATTGTGAGTCCCTGCTGCTACAGGCATATGGAGTGAGGTGTTCCCATGGTGCTGACATCTCTGCTTGGCTTTAAGTTCCTGTAGATGGTAAGAAGGACTCTCTTCTCGCTCGTGGATGATGCTTTTGGTTCTTCAACTGAAGCTGCCAGGAAGACTCCTTGCTGCTTTGGAGCACCCTCCAAGTGTGTGCTGTTACCCAGTGGCTTCACCACCTTCCCTGGACGGAAACCTGCTCCCAGGTAAGCCCTGAGGGCTAGTGGGGCTCATGGCAGCTCGTGGAGGAGTTGTCATCTCAGAGCTTTGTGGCCTTGTGGGGAGATGCCTGGCTCAGGCAAGGGAGCCATGCACGGTGGTTTTTAATGGGGGGGAAGCAGCAGCTGTGGGTGTGCTGGGGAATTTGGGGGCCTGCTGCCAGCAGAGCTCATCCCACCACCATCACCATCACAGCTGCTGCTGCTCTGGGTCTGCTGCCCAGACAGGTCCAGCCCTGTGGTGGCTGCCGGCAGCTTGGCAGGGTGGTTTTGGCTGCCCAGAAACAGGACAAAAAAGGTTTGGATGATGGCACTTAGATATTTTCAAGGTGCTGTTACTGCTTGAGAATTGGCTTCCCCCTGGCTTTAGGACAGACAGAGTTAAATGAACTGTGAATGGGATAAAAACGTGATGTCATGTGAGGTTTTTGAGGTGAATCTGAGGAAGGCTGGTTCTTCTGTATTACTAAAGCAGTTACAGTCTTTCTCCTCCCAAAGAGGAGGAAAAGAAATCTCTTGAGCACACTCTTGGTCACTGGTGGCAAATGCTGCATTAGATGCCATTTCCACAGTGCTGGGAGCCGTTGCCTTTAGAAGGTAGTGAGATGTTGAGCACATCTAAAGTGCTACTGGATGTGGAGGACACGAGCAGTAAATTGCCTGTTGCGTGTTTCTGAGAGTTTGTGCTGGGGGGTGAAGAAATCAAGGCTCTGAGGTCAACACCATCTCCTTGGGAAGGGCTGGGCTTGCCCCCCCCGCCTGCGGGCTGTGTCACCACCCAACCCCTGTGCTGGTGAGCCTTTGGGCAGGGACGCTGCTGTCCCACCAGGTCCAGGAGGCCTCATGGAGGGAGAGGGCCTGCCAGAAAGAACCAGGAGGAGCACTGTGGCCATGAAAGCCTGAGTGCTGCTGGTGATGATGAACCACGGAGGACATGAAGCTCTTCAGCCAACAATCTCATCTTCATTAAAAACCCGGAGTGGGCATATTCTCCCTGCGAGCAGCTGCTGCAGAGAAACAGATGTAGCAACTTGTTCATTAAGTCAATGAAATATATATATAAAGAGATGAACTCTTCCAGGGTTACGTTGCTGAGGTCATGGCCTCGCAAGTGCAACTGTGGACAGCTCAGGGAGGAGGGGGTCAGTTAGAGCTGAAGGACAGACGGGTGTCGCTGCTGGGGAGCACAGGGGTGCAACATGGGCTTGCCAAGATTGAGGTGGAATTTCTGTGCATTTTTCAGCTATCGCTTCCAGAGTGTTCTGCTCATTGTGAGCAAATTGTTTCCTTTTTGTGGTGTGAGTTTGGGGGTTTTTTTTTGTTGTTGTATAGTTTGGGGTTTTTTTCCCTGCAAAAGTCCTATCAGTTCATTTAGCCTATAAATGATATTGTGGTGCAGCTGGGAAGCCAAACTCAGCAGCAAAGTGGCCTTTGGCTGTGTTCCTGATCGTAAAACTGTGTCAGCCCAGGCCCCAACCAAGCCAGGCGGATGCTGAATGATAAGCTGATGTTATCCCAGCTGGAAATGTTCCTATTTGGGTTCCCACCACAAGAGGAGGCTGAAAGAAAACCCATAGTTGAGCTGAGCTTTGGAAGAGCAGCTCCCTCCCCAGCTGGACTTTTTTGTGTCAGGTTGAGAAGGAAAATGATCTTGGGGGTAGGATCTGGCTGATTTTGACCTTTTGCTCTCCTGCTTTTGGTGTTTGCCTCTGCAAAGTGAGGGGGGGGGCTCCTCTCATCGAGGCAACCTGATGCCACTGGCTGAGCCGCTGCATCATGGATTTAGCTTGGCACCAAACCCTCAAATCCCTTTGTCAGGGAAATGAATCATGTTGTGCAGCAGAAAAACAAATGATAAAGATAAATGTAGGGGATAAAGATGGGCAAGGAGCTGCTCTGTGGCTGGAGGGTGCTGCACTGAGCTCTGCTGCCTTGTCCCACAGAGATGCTGGGTATGGTCTCCTATTGAGGGGTGAGGAGAATTCTCATGTGTGCAAAGTGGGCTTCGTTGCCACGTCCCTGGGGTTCAGTCCCATCCTCCCAGAGTCTGGTGCATCTGGGGAGACCTCAATGGAGCAGCAGGGTCTGCTCAGCCTCTTCATCCTTGCTGTGGGCTGGCACCAAGGGGAAAGACATGGTATTGCCCTTAGGTACTTCCCTCGGGCACAGTGGCACCCACCTCCATCCTCCTGTGCTACCTGAATTGGGATGTGCCCAAGCAGCTGAGCACTGCTGGGAATGGGAGGGATGCTTGGATCAGAGCGACATGATGGTCCTGGGGTGGAGGCAGTGTGGTGGCTTTGGCCATCACCAGCTGCCTGCCACCCAAACTCCAGCCTTGCTTGCTAAAATCAGGAGCAGATGGGATTATTGCTGCCTTGTGGGAAAAATGTCGTGTTCCAGCAGGGGCCACAGGCACAAACAAGGTCAGCAGAGCTATTAATAAAGCCAGGGCCTGCCCAAGTATGCAGAGCTCGGGAGAGGGGCTCGCTGAGCCAAGGAGTGGAGTGATACAGGACCAGGGGGCTCGGCTGAGCCCTCCAGCCCCGTGGCAGGCACAGGGTGATGGCTCAGGAGCAGGGGGGAAAGGGGATCCCCAATTTGGGGCTGGAAGGATGGGTTTAATGACTGTGGTGCAGTTTATGGCTTGCTGGCAGAAAGAAGGTGAGTGTGGTCTGGCAGCCTTGGTCAATAATTTGGGGGGAAATAGGAGGTATTGCTTATTAACCCCCTTGTACATCCTTCCCCTCCCTTGGGCTCCTCTCGAGCTGGCTGGGTGCCTGGGAATGGGTGTGTGGGTGCAGACTGGGGTGCTGGGGTGGTATCCCAGAGCTGGTGGGTGCTCAGCTGGGGGCAGTGGCTGTGAAACTCAACCCCAGGCTCTACTGAAGGAGCTGAAGCAGCGTGTTTTCCGTCAGAATCCCTGGGAGGGCTCAGAAAGAGGCAGGGAGCACTCTGCCACTGGCCCCCCCCTCTTGGGTGGAAGACCCTTCCCTGAAGCCGTGCAGGCTCCTCCTTGCTTGGGCACGCTTCAAACCCCCTGTCCTGCAGCAGAAGAGCCCTGCTTTTCCCCCGGGGCCGAGGCTGGTGTCTTGCCCCTGCCTGGCTGCAGGGAAACCATCTGTTTTTTTTCTTTCCAAGTGGAAGGAACGCAATTAGAGAGAGGCTTGTCATGTCGTGCTATTTATAACTGGGAGGGCTAGCAGAGCATCTGTCTCTCCCGCTCCAAGCAGGGCTGGTCTAGCCCAGGGGTGTGCTGGGACCTCCACACTGGAAACAGGGTGATTTCCTTGCTGTTTCTTCTTGATGGTCTCAGTTGGAGTTGAAGGGGGGAGTTTGCACACGAGACTTGCAACTCATGACTTCACGTTGTCACAAAATCGTTGCTCTCTGACACCTCAACAGATTCCCGCATCTTTTGCTGGCTCCAGTCTGGGTGGTGGAAGCTGGAGAAGAGCCTCAGAGGGACATTGGGGTACTGGGCCCCCCCACTTTCTGCCTCTCGCTCATCTCCTACAGCTTTTGAGGGCAGGAGTCCCTCAGGGCTGATGGAGTTGCAAGTCCTGGTCCCTGTAATACAGGTGGGTGGAAGAAGTCTGGGTACTCTGTGGTAAAAAAAAAACCCAAGCAACTTTCTAAACCTGTGAAATAGTTGCAAAATAATGGATTATCTGAAGAGTAGTGAAAAATGGTTCAACGTTTATTCCTCTGGTTGTGCTTGCAAGTAGCTTTGTGGCAAGATAAGAGTAAGGAATTAAATGCTTGGAGCTGCTGGCAAGTGGCAGGGCCCTTTGGGAGCAGTGGAGGTGGCAGGATGGTGGGTGGGCTCCAGCATGCCCTTAAGAGGCTGCTCACCCGAGGGTGAAGTCCTACCAGAGGCTGGTGACTCTTGGTTGTGTCCCTTGACACAGACAGAGCTGCTGTTTGCTTGCTCAGACCTTCACCCTGCCCTGGGTGTGCTGGGGCAATGGGGAGAAGACCTCTCCAGCTGGGTCTTAGCTCGTGTTGGGTGCCTGAGGCTGCTCTTGGCTAATAAAATGAAGGGATGAAAATAAAAATGCATGAATCTTTCTATAGTATCCAGAAGACAAGCTGGATGGGCTGAAGGCCAAGTGGTTGTATTGGTGGTAGGTGTGAGCCATGAGAGCTGAAGGAGAGGGCTTCTCTATTGCTTGAGAAATGACCTTTGGCACCTGATGACAGCAGCAACCCAGTGGAGTGCCCTAAGTGGGCTACAGACACAAATCTGGTGGTATTTGGTCCTAAACCTTCTGTGGGTTTTTGGTGGGAAGTCACTTGTTAGAGGCTGGAGCTGAAGGAACACGTGGTGCAAGGACGAGGTGATGCCTTCAGCTCTGGTCCCAGCTGCTGAGTGCTTAATACTCCATTAATTCCACCAAGAGTCTGAGAAGGTGTCACTTGGAGACATGTTGATGAGTTATTAGCATATTGACAAATGAGCAAAACAAAAGCACGCTCAGGGAGGGGTGAGGGAGTCTGGAACTGGTGATGGGGACAAGGCAGGAGAGGGATCACTCAGCTGCAGTGCTGCTGCCAGACCCCGCTGCTGCCCGAAAGGCCAGGGAATAGGATGTTCTGCAGTGAGCCATGTGAGCTATTTTTTCCTGTATAAATAAAACATCTCTGAGATGAAGTTAAGCCAAAAGAGAGGAGGTGAGAAGGCTTGGGGAAAAATGGGAGGTTGCTATAAGGTGGTAGCAGAATGCTTTCCTCTTTTTTTTTTTTTTTTTAGGAGAAAAAAAAAAAAGCCTTTATTTTTATAGCATGTCCTGGCTGTTTTGGGGTTTTACTTTATTCCCTGCCGTAGTAATGCGGGAGGACAGAGATCCCTGGATAAGCTGGAGGGTCTGAGGTGGGAAGATAAGAGGGGTGTTTGCAGCTGGTGTTTGAACACCAGCATGCTCCCTTTGAGGGCATCATCTCCCATCATCAAGTGCTTTTTTTCACTTGGCAAGTGCATCAGTTCTTTTTTTAGGCTGTCCTGGGCCTTGTGTATGGTGCTGTAGACAAACACATTGCCCATGGTGCATTGTAGGCAAGAGAGATCCAGTCATTGTAAGCATCCAAGCGTAGGGCTGAGCAGGGAAGTGGGCTCCATGGGCCAGCTCAACTGGGGACAAGATAATGTCTCCAGTTTTCACCACTGATGTGGAGAATTGAAGTGTGAATTTGCCTGTGAAATCAGCCCATTCTGATGAAGTCTGGCTTAATTTCTTGGCCAATAAAAGCTCACAGTGTCCTGCAGGAGATGACACCTGATTTCTGTTGTCCTTCATGAAAAAAGAATTTATTCTGATGGGGGTTATATTTTATTTTAAGTGAAGGTGATGGCTTTTCCTCTGCCTTTATCTCCTCCCTTATTTTAGCAGCAGCATTTGAGCAAAATGAGTGGTTGTTTTTTAATAGTTTGGGGTGATTTTTTTTTTTTTTTTAAATGCCTGCTCTTTGCTATTGCTGGACAATATTGAAGGGCAGCTCAGGAGGAGTTCTAAAGTGGACAGACTCCCCAGTGGGCAACTTCTTGCTGGCAGGGGCAAGGGAGAGCCTTTTCTGTGTGGTTTTTGGGGAGGGCAAGAGCAGCACTGCGCCCTCGAATTTATTTCAAAAGAAGGGTGGGAGGTTTTTTAACTCAGTTTGGGGGTTTTCTTAGCTGTTAGGCTCAGTGCCAGCAAATCTCACCCTGAAGTCTTGCTGCTGAGCCCAGTCAACACTAATAGAGAAGGGAAGGTGAAAGGATGGGCCACTGAATAATCTAAACAAGGCTGTGAGAGAAAGGGAAAATGCATAAGGATTGCATTTCCTCTTGGGGAGCAGAGGTGGAGGAGGTGGCCTCGTTTCTCCTGACCTTTTTGGGTGGCTGTTGTGATGCTGGCTGCATTTATTATGCTCGCTTGATGGAAATGAAGAGATGATGCATCTGTTGCAGGAAGCAATCATGCAAACGCCCCGAGCTTTGATGTTCCTCAGGAAGCTTCATTTAGCAGCCAAGGCAAACAGCAGAGCCTGTTTCCCAGCACATGAACCTGGAGCAAACAAATGGCTGAGTTGGAGGTGAGGTGGTGGCTGGAGCCTCCCCTGCCTCATCTGTTTGCATCCCATAGGGAATGGCAGTTGCTTCTTGGTTGTCCTCCCTACAGCAGCAGATGTCTTGCTGCTTCAGGGCTTCCAAGAGGTATCTTGGAGGATACCTCGTGCCCTCCCCATGCAAGAAAACTATTGGTAATTAAGAGCAGGGACATAAATTGCTGCAAACTATGATTCTGTGACCTATACCTGCAGAGGGGTGCCACCACCTTCTCCAAAAGCCCCCCAGAAACTCAGTTGTGCCACTGTCTTGCTAGGACTCTGCAAGAAGTGGTCAATCTATATAATCCTTGGGGTGATGGTGACTAGCTCAAGGGGCTTGCTGGGATGCCCCAAACCTTTGTAGCATCATTTGGTACTGATTTGTCGAGACGATATGAGTTGAGGGCTTTGGTTTTCATTGCCAGGGGATTTAGCCAGAGTTAGAAGTGGCTGAAGAAGGGGATGTGGGCTGGGGTGAGCACCCCCTCCCCAAACCATCGCTGCCACCAGCCACCCCTCAGCTGTGCACATGAACTGGGGATTAAACACCCTTCACTGTACTTCAGCAGCCAAGTTTTTCAAGGATTAAAAATAAAGCTGCAGAGCAAGCACCCACACATGTGAAATGGGGCAGCTCTCAGCCCAGGAGTGTGGGCAGTCAATACACCTTCCACAGGTTCCCAGGCT
>VYZX01000048.1:18158-40078 GCA_013401335.1 Brachypteracias leptosomus
GGGGGGGGAAACTACAATTAAATGGGGAAAAAAATGAAATTATTCCAACCTAAACATTTCTATGAGTCTATGAAAGCACAGGAGTCTCCATGTCCCCTCCCCAGGCTATGGGGCAGCAGCATTTCAAAGATCCCCTTCCATTACCTCCCCCCAGCCCCTTCCCCATGGGGAATTTGGGTTCCCTTGCCTACCAACCAAGCAGCCTGTGTGCCCCAGGACCCAGAGGTTTTTTACGCAAAGGCCAAAACTCATGTTTATTGTGGGTGTCACACACACACACGCCCTCCAGTTGGCTGTCATTTGCTGGACCTGCCGTAATCCTGCCCGCGGCAGTGACTTGGTGCCCAGGCACCTCCTCAGCAGTGGGTTTTCTGCTGCAAAAATGCTTATAAATTAAGGATTTTTATCTTTTTTGTGCCTCATCCCTGCTAGGAGTCGTCGTAGAGAGGGTTGTTGTAGTTGCCCCAGGAGCCATAGTCGTGGTCATCCAAAAGTCTGCCATAGGAGGAGTGCCTGCCAGGGAGAAGCAAACAGCCCCGTTTTACCAGTTGCTTTGGTGGTTTATTACTTATTTTACCATTGGAAAAAAAAAAATTGCATGTAAGTCCTCACTAGGCCAAGCTTAGGAATATTTGAGCAGGAAGCACCAGGACAGAAAATAAGCCCAGGCAGGATTTTGGCCCTGTTGCACTAGACTGGGACACGATGGGGAATGAAAATAAGACCTTTGCTCGTCTCAGCTGTCAGCAAAGCCTCATTACAGATGCTCAGCACTGGGCTGTGCTGCTGTTTATTGTCTAAGTCAGGGCAAGACCCGTGGCAGCAGCTTGCCCTAGGGATAATTACTGGTTATGACTATGCTCAACAGTGTCCCTGGCATTTGAGGGGGGCTGTTGTGGAATATGGAAGAAAAAACTCTGTTTTTTCATATAGATGTGGTAGAAAATGCAGCCGTGTTGGGACTAGGGGCTGCCCATCACCTCCCTGGGCTTGGGGGCAGTGTCTCCCCAGGGCTTTGCCCCTGAGTGTCACCCCAGAGGGGCTGCAGCCTTGGGGGGACCCACGGCTTGAGCACCCTGCCATGCAGGCACCCCAAAAGTAGCCTTACCTGATCTTGAGGTATGCTGCTGCTCCAAAAACCAGCACCACCACCACGATGACTGTCACGGTGATGGCCACGATGCTCCCTGCAGAGGATCCATCAGAAAGGGCAGTGCTCAGCACCCACCACACCCCACTACTCCCAATACACTCCTGCCAGTTGTGTCTGACTGGGGAGGTGACACCCCCTCACTGCTTCCCAAAGCTCCTGGGGAGGATGCTGGGCATCCCTATATTTTTGCAGGGCAGGTGGATTTGGGATAGAACACAGCTGAGCTTTGCTTGAGGACTAGGGACTTGCTCCTTGATGCTCCTCCGAGCACCAGGCAGCATTTAGTGCTGAACTATGGCTAAAAGATGCTCCAGATCCCTCCTTTTTCTGGTGTTATGAGGCACTTTTAAGCTATCAGAGCTTGCAGAAGAGGACAGCTATTGTCAGCTTAGCGAGGTCTCCAGGAGGGAGAAGAAAAACCTACATCTTCCTAACTCAGGCTGCACCCAGCACCCAGGCACTTGTTTCCTCTCACCCTTAAGTGTTTCAGGTCAGGTATTTCTGGGCAACTGTATCTACAGCTCCTGGTCTCCAGGGGTGGAGCAGGTGGCATAGGCTCCTCCGGGGCGGTTCAGCTTTTGCTGAGGGGTGCTCTCAGAACACTGATCACTCTTCCTTTCCTCTTCAGGGGACTCTGCCCCTCTTATCTAACTACCTTGAGATTGACATGGAGAGTAGTGGTCCTTACCTGCACTCAAGGCCCGTGGGACCTCTTCCATGGTGACACCAGTGGAGAGGGTGGTTTTGCCAGTGGCCATGGCCTCAGCTGTGGTGGGGCTCGTCACAGTCACTGGGGGGGACGTGGGTTCCACAGCCAGGCTGGATGCCATGGCCAGCGTCCCCAGGGAAGGGACACCCTTGGTCAGCACTGGTGGCTGGGTTGTGCTGGGGTTCACAGGGACAGGACTTTGGGACGAGGCCGTTCCAGGTGATGAGTATGGGTCAGTGGTGGGGAGGGAGGAGGAGGAGGATGGTGCAGGTGTACCCGTGGGGCTGGGAGCTGCCCCCAAATCCACCGTGCTGCTCGCCAAGCTGGCAGTGTTTGCTGTCCAAAGACCCGGGGCTGTCTCCAAAGTTGGTGGCACCAAGCTGGGCTTGGAGGCTGCAGACGGGCTATCTACTGTGGTGAGAGCAACTGCAGTGGTGGAGCTCACGGTGTCAGAGGGAGAAGCAGGGGACAGTGCTGCCACAGCAGTGGCATTGTGGCCATCCCCCTCCACCAGCCCAGAGGACACCCCATCTCTGGCAGGTCCTGTGGTGGTGGGCAGCAGGGGCTGGCCAGGAGTTGGTGTGGAGACAGCTGCATCCCTGGAGCTCGTTGAGATCCCCTCTGAGGGGAAGGGAGGGCTGGTGGGGCCAAGGGGTGATGCTGTGGAGTCATCACCCAGTCCTAGGAGCAAGGCAAACAAGTATTAATAATGAGGAAATCCTTGGGGCTTGGGTGAACGCTAAAGGAATGAAGCTGGAAACAAGTTTATGGTTCTTAAAATGCTGAGAGCCACCTAAAATAAAGAGATGGGAAATATCTGCATGGCTAGAGCTGAGCTTTAAACCAGAGCTGTTGCCCCAGCATCATTTCTCCCCGAGATTGGGATCCTGCTCATCCTCAAACGCCCCCTCCATCTTCCCAGCATCTCCTGGCAGCAGCCAGCAGAGCAGCAGGGGAGCAAGCTCCTCCTCAGCAGCAGCCACCGTGCAGCTGGGAATGATAACACAAGACTTCTCTTTCTCCTCTCCCCCCCATTTCCTTGTGCATTCATTCATTTGTCTCCATTTCTTAACATGAAGATGAGTCACTTTTTCCTCTATCCCCACCAGCAGGCTGCTGGGGCTTCTCCCCCCCTCTTCCCACTCTCCAGGGACAAAGTCAGCACTGGGCCAGCACTAGCAGCTCCCTCAGCGTGGTGGGACCAAGGGAAGAGCATGCCAGCACTAAGTGACACCAGGAGAGATTTGTATTCTCATGAATACATTTATTTACACCCCCAGAGCATCCTAAGCCCAGCACTGGAAAGAGCAAGAACTTGCTCCAGTGCAAACAAGCCACAATGAACTAATTATTCTATGAGTGTGGAGGGTAAAATAAAACCCTAAAAAACCCCCGAGAGAACCACAATGGTTCCAGGGCACAGGCAGCACCTCATGCGGAAGGAGATACAGGAACACTTAGTGGCTGTGTGTAGAACTGGTGGGATGGAGCACCAGTGAGCAAGGACTCACTAAACCATGGTTTTGGGGTTTTTTCAGCCACCAGGTGCAAACAGAAGACTGCAGGTGACTGAGCTTCACTCAACCTGCACACCTTCACTGGAGGAGGATGGCAGAGGGGACATTTCAGCTCTGGACCTCTAGCTCACTGCAGCAAGCGTTGGGTATGTAACACCCTTCATGAAGGCATTTTCTGTCCGGAAACTGCAAACGTACACTTGGCCAGGGATTGTAAAGCTGTTTCTGGGGTATGGCTTCTACCAGAGTTCGAGGCATTAGAAACACAGTCCCTGGCATGCTCGACCCCAATGTTTTTTTCTGACACTGTAGATACCCCTGTGATGGACAATCGCTTCCCCAAGCAGGGGAGTGTGGGAGGTGGGGTTGAGGCCATGGCTGCTCTTCTCCCAGGGACAGGCACTTAGAGATGCCTCTGAGCTTTCACCCTCCTCAGGCTCTCCATCTGCTGAGGCACAAGGCTGATGGACCTTAGGATGAAGGAGAGGAGATAGATGACAAGCTGGAGTCTGGTTATCAAATAACCCACCTGGCTCAGCACCCCTGGTTCCCACACCCAGCCCCACCAGCACAGCAGGAAAGCACCCAGACATCCCACCTCCTCCTTTCCAGCTTTTCAAAGCATCCTAGGCTCCTACAAAGCTGCTGCTGTCAACAGGGCACTGTGATGCCTCCTCATCCCAAGAGCTCTCCATCTCATACCTGGGAGCTAGTGGCATGTGAACTTGAGTTGCATTGCTGTGATAATCCTGAGCTTAGGAGCCATTAGTTCAGATGAATGCACTGGTTTTCACAGCCTGGCTTCACTCGCAGCATCTGCCCAGGACAAAGCCTGTGCCTTTTTGCTTTTACACTGGTATGACCTCCCTTGTCCTTTCTTGACCAGGTTGAAGCATCCCCACATGGTCTTCCCAACACGTTCTCTTGGGGTGCAAGCATCAGAGTACAAAGAAGGGAAGCTGCCAAAACTGCATCTCCTCTTTTAAGATCTGCTTAAACTTTGGAGGCAAACTGATGAGGACCTCAAAGAGCTGGCAGTGCCACTGGCCAGAATGAGTCAGGAAGTTTCTGATAATATCTAAGGGGTATAAATTTGGAGGGTGAGCCAAAAGGGGATGCAGGAACAATTCTTGGCCCCAGGCTGAGCACTCCCAGCCAAACAGGTCATAAGTCACAGGGACATCTCCCAGATGAGCTGCTCAGCTCAACCCTGGTTTTCCTCACCCCTCCCTGCTCCTGCATGATCACTGCCAGCCAGGCTTTGGTCTCCAGATGGATAGTGCTGCATTAACCTCTGCTAGCAAACCCTGCCTGTGCCAGCCCTCAGCTGCCCTCTTGTTCCCTCAAGCCATCAGCTCCATTAGGTGATCTGGGACCCAGCAACTGCTCTGGGGTCCAGCTCTCACCCACATCACCCCCTGCACATGAGCTGTGCCCCTTTGCACCGCCGGTGAAGCCCACCTGGGATCCCAGAAGCAATGCAGGCTGCTTCTGAGCCAGGCTAGGATGGGGGGACAGAAAGGGCCTAGCTGAGGAACTCCTTGTGCCCAGCTTGTCTGCAAGCCCAGTCCTCTACCAACATATTTGAAGAGGAAAATAAAAGTCAAGACGAGAGTTTTGTTGTTTCTCCAACACCTGGTCTGTAGGAGCTGCTGCTGTGAGCAGGGTAAGAGCAGTGCATGGGAATAAGGGACAAAACCAACACTAGACAACTTCTTTTAGGACCACGTGACTTTGAAGCCTAAGAAAACCTCATACGGGGGTTGTCAGAGGGACTGGGGGATGTTTGCTGTCAAAGGATACCAAGCATAGTTCAGCCCTGAGGATTTTGCTCATCTAATTCACTTACGGCCATTGGCCACCCTGCTGGAATCTGGCTAAGAGCAGAGGAGGGGAAGGGACCTCGGCAAACACAAGGATCACACTTTGCAACCCCAGATGAGCTTTGGAAGGGTCTTTTTCTAGGTTGTCTTCCCTGGAAGCAAAGAAAACAGCTATCAAAGAAAAACCCAACTCCCCATCACTCAAATATCTTGCACTTGAGGGATGTTAACCCCAACCATCCACCATCCTGAGGAATGAACCCTTCTCCTGATGGGTTATCTCCATCTCCCATTTGCATGCTGTTCTCCCAGCTTCTGCGAGCTCTGCAAAGGTGGAGGTGTCACCCTTGCAGAAGCTGGAGCTTTCCCAGCTCAGAAGCAGCTGCCTGCCCTGGGCTGGCAGCCTCTCCAGCAGTGCTTTTCTCAGGCACTTCAGAAACAATCACAGCAAGCTTTTAAATTGTTCTGCCAGCTGAAACACAGCATAAAAAACAAGAGAGCATCTCCAGCCCAAGTGAATGACATCAGATGGAGCAGCCATGGCACAGCAAACAAACCTCCACTGATAAGGCAGAGATGGAGCTTTTAACAAGCCCTGCTTCGTGACTCATCATCTCTGATGTAACCACCAGAAGGTCCCCATGACCTCACCAACACACCACACACCTGCTCTCAGCCCGAATTAACTCAAGCACCCATACCCCAGCTGAGGTATGTTATGCTCCTCTAGCAGCCAAAACCCCAGCAATAATAAGAGTTCCTGTAACATTAATATTATTTCTCCTTCCTCCTAGCATCTTGTCCTGACTGTACTAACCCAAGGAATCTAACCCCCCTTTCTAGACAGGGAATATGACAACAGAAGGAGAAGAAGAGCAGCCACGACAACAAGGAGGTCTGTTAGGCACCCACAACACCCTATGTCCATGCTTTCTAGGCCACCTCAACAGCTGCTTCTGGGGCAGGCACGAACAAAAACATATGAGTAAGACCATACCTAAGCACCAAACTATTCTTTAAAGCACCAGACCTATCCAGAGCTGGCACAGAAGGATGGTGACACAGCCCCATCTTCTGCTCAAGACGAGGGAATATATTAAGTTAACACAAGAAACAATTAAAAACATCAGAACATCAGTCCACAACAAACCATCAGATTAGAAACCACCTACTCACAACACAGGTCCAAGAAACGTGCACTACTAGAGACATACACATCCACCACACAGTTGAGACAAGGAACTGGGACCTGCCACCCAGCTTAAATGGAGATCCCAGCCCAATGGGGAGAGGGTGTGTGGGTGGGGGGTCCCAATTAGGGACTATTAGCACAGTTGGGGGCTCCTGTATAAAAGCTGGTGGCTAGAGCTGAGTCCTTTCTCTACAGCATTGCTAGGAGTGCAGGAAAACCATTATGGATAATTAATTGTGAATGATGGCACTGATAGGAAGGCATGTGTACAGGCATGAAGTCTTCTTTCAACTTTTTCAGAGGAGCAACTGGATCTTAAAAGCCAAAGTAAGCTGGTGTGTCTCACAGTGGGTGACGTGTTTGGTGCTGTGCAATCTTCTCTGACCTCCTGCAGATCCTATATTATGCTGGTTCTCAGTGAGTAATGATGATGGAACAGCCCCGACTCTGGCCCTGTGGCACGTGATGGTTTATGAGCAGGTGAAGTGATGCAGAGCAGTAAAACAATTTATGTTTAAATACAGGGTAAGAATTTCCTGTTCATGACCTTGTTGCCTCAGCTTTGGTTTCTGTGGCTGGGGATTCCCATCCCTTGCGCTGCTTTTCTGCAGTTCCCCTTTGCTCCTGCTCAGGTGTGACTTTCATTGTGCTTCTCAGCTGTAAAACTGGCAGCATCTAGCTGTAAATGGCAAAAAGGTCTCCTCGTGGTGGCTAAAACTAAAAAGAACTGGTTTTTGCTTTGGGTTCTACTTGTTTTTCAAGCTGTTCAGCACGGGGCTGCCTCACCTTCTCTGTCACCATGTAATTGGGGCTTTGATGGCCTTCATTTCGCTCCCCTCTGCTTGGAGGGCCCCATCTGCAGCCAACAAGGGTCTGACTAAGCTCTATACTAGTACGGGAGAAGGGAGAGGGAGGATGAGGTGGTTGTACTGTGCTTTGAACTTGTGTTTCTGCTCTTCTGGGATGCTGTTACAGAGGCCTGCCTTGTTATTGCCAAGAAAAAAGGATGATGGGGTGGTCTGGGAGCAGCTCTGCAGTGTCTAAGCTTTATCTCAGACCCAACAAACATTCCGTGACATCCCAGAGTAACTCCTGGGGACATTTCTAGCTGCTGTTGAGCTTTAGTGAATAAACCAGGGCCAGCATGGTGGCTCTCCAGGTCTGTAGCAAAACTCCAGTGTTGATGTGTGTGCTGGTAACCTATAATGGTAGCAGCAGCAGGAGAACCCTTGGGTGATGTGCTGCTTCCTTGCTGCCTGCTTGGCTCCTGCTCTATCTTTTCAGTACCAAGTTGTGTTGGTGATAGTATAAAACCAGTTGTGAGAGGAGGAAGAAACCGGGGGCCAGAAACATCAACAGGTAAAAGGCAGCGCTACCCAATAACTCCGTGAAGAAGCCAAGGCTGTCAGATCAAATAAATCTGCAGTCCTTCTGATTTACTGGCGAGCACAACTGGCCTCCTGTGTGATTGGTTTTCTCCTGCTGCATGGTCGTTAAGTGGTTTAGGTCTAATTGCTCCAAAGCCTGAAGCTTTCTGTAGCTGAGAGAAACAGCTCCGCGATGGAAATCAATGTGCTGTCTCCACGTGTCCCTCACCATCCAGAGGCCTCATCCCTGGGGGAGAGGCTGTCCCGAGCATGCAGCTGGCCAGGGCACCTTGAGGATGTCCCTTGGCAGCTCTCCTTGAGGATACAGCCCCTACAGGGTTGGTGCTGAGCAAACCCATCAGTATCCATCTCCCTGGATGTAGGGGTTGTACTGGCATCTCTTGTAGATGCTTTTTTGTAAAAGGCAAGATCAAAATCCAACATCAAGATGGGGACAAGGAAGGAGCTAACGTGGGCCTGGCTCACTCTTACACCTGTAGTCTCTGCTTTTCCCAGCTGAAAATGATAATGCCAACTTTTAAAATTAAGATGGTTGCCTGCATGGTCCCTGTGATCAGCTCCTCCCTCACCTGCGGTGAGAGTTCAAGTCTTCCTCAGGTAACCTTCTGTCCTAATGTCCAAATCCAGCAGCAAGGGCTGATGGTTGCACAACAAACCCACCCATCCCAGCAGCTCCAGAGTTGGATGGTCACGTCACTCTCTGTGCAAAGAAAACATGATGTTTTCCCTCCCCAATGCTAGGTGTCACTTCATTATTCAACTCATGAAACACTTGATCCTGAAGTTCCAATGAAATTACAGCAGGAAAGATGGTGAAGAGGAGTCTTTAGAGGTTTTTCTCCTTCTCAGAGTGACAAAGCATCCTGTGACCACGGGTCAACCCATGTGGCCAGAGGTGTTTGATGAGGACTTGGGGTGGAAAGTCTCTGTCTTCCTGGAGAACAGGAACGTGTGTCCCCTTTGGGGTGTGGTGGAGGCTGTCACCTTGCTTGGTGGCTTTAGCTGATGGCTGGGCAGGGTGGGAACTTTTCCTTTTGTTGTGAGCTTTGCCTTCGTTAAGAGCAGCAGTTCAGAGCAGCTCTTTCTAAAATGATTTTTGCTTGTTTAAAAAATAGTACTTTAGATATTGCATGTTACATTTTTGAACCATGCAAATATATGTTCCTCTGTGCTCATTTCCCAGGCATGTTACACCATGGGAGGAGAAACCATTAGTCAGCTCTTTGGGCTGGGAGGCCTGTAGATGGGCCTGCCTGCCCAGGCTCAGAACCCCTCACGATACACTTTTCCAGGGGGATATCTTGGGCATGGCTCTCAAGCCAGCCAGATGTGTTGCAAACAGCAGCTCTGCCCAAGTGACAGCACATTAGCTAACTAATTTTCCTGGCTAGCTGCTAATTGCTGCTTCTAGGTGCAGCTTTCAACATGCATCAGCCCCGTCCCAGCCTTCCCCAGGAGAGGTAGCAATCGGATTCAGCAGAGGAATTTTTGAGCATCCCCTGGTATTAGAGGATGAAGCTGTTGCTTGCTTGCTTGGGCTGCATGAGGAGATCATTAATTCCCCATCTCCCCTGTCCTTCAGCTCACATATTGGGGAGCTCAAAGCTTCATCTTCCCTGCAGCAGCCCAAAGCAGCCCGTGATGCCAGGCTCTGAGACCCCCAAAAAGCAGCTTTTCCTCCCCAGAGGCTCCTCACAGGAGCACCCAAAGCCTTTAAAGCTGAAAGCTGCATTTTACTAGTACTTTAAAAAATCTCAGCTGCTGGCAGGGGGAATTGTGAAAGGGGAAAGTGGGCTTGGGGCTGCAGCAACCCAGTGCTCATACAGGGCTGGTCATCACGTCAGGAAAGCAAAGCAGGTTTGGATTTACATCCAATGTAAGAAGTAATAATAGGATAAAAACTTCCTTGTGCGAGATGCTATTATTTCATTATGTGGCCAGGCAAAGGCCAGACTGATTTTACTCCTGCCCAGTGACGTCCTTACCATCACTAAGCGATGAAGAATGAGCTCGGAGCATATTTAAATCATGCTTTTTGTTTTCTCAAGGGTGATAAAATTTTTTTTTTTTTCA
Organism: Brachypteracias leptosomus; assembly: GCA_013401335.1. Classification (NCBI taxonomy): domain Eukaryota; kingdom Metazoa; phylum Chordata; class Aves; order Coraciiformes; family Brachypteraciidae; genus Brachypteracias; species Brachypteracias leptosomus. Next base: position 28,014 of record VYZX01000048.1, read on the forward strand.
GTATTATTCTATGGGGACAAAAAAGTCATAGAAAGCATCTGAAAGATTCATGGCTTTGGGAGTGTTTGGGGGCAGCCTGAGAGGCACAAGACTGTACTCCAGGGAAATCTTTCCCATCTCTTCTGCCAAGCCTTGCTGGTGTGGGTGCTTTAGAGAGGGATGGTCATGGGAACAGCTTTGGGTTCGGCCCGGGTGCTGGGAAAAACCCGCCTCCCAACCCCAAAGCAGCCGTGGGCTGCTTCCCAGCAGAGGTTGGCCGCTTTTGAGTGGCTTGCCAAGGAGATGGCCAAATGGAGGCCAGGCAGAACCTCATGGAGGAGGCGAGCAGCATCCCTGTGGAGCAAAATGTAGGTTCATGTCCATCCCTCCCAAACGAGCTTGCTGGAAAAGTACAGAAAGAAGAGCTGGTTGGCAAAGTCCCCATTTACAAGGAGAAGGGTTTAGCCAGCTCTCCTCTCTTGCACTAGTGGGGTCACCTAACAGGGGATGATCTTCCCCAAGGTGATGTGCTCCAGGATAATGGACCTCCTGCAGCCTCCCCAGCTGCTGGTTTTGGGAGAGGGCTGCTGGCTGCTGTCGCGGGGAGCTGAGAGCCCCGTGCCCTCACAGCTCTGCCGCATGCTGACAGCGATTTAATAATAACAGCCTTGCCCGACGTGTGTCTCCTTGTACGCGTCCCCACCGCTGGGTTATGCAACGGGTGTTTGGCATGTTCCTGAGCCAGCAGCTCCTGTGGGGTTTATTAGAACCCCAGCCTGGCTGGAGGGACACCCGGCGCAGTGCTGGCACTGGGAAGTGCTCACTGTCACACCGGCCAGGACCGAGCTGTCTCCTCTGTCTCACTGATGGCAAATGGGGTGTTTCTGTCAAGTGGGGAGGTTGATATTGCTGGGGGTGAGGTGCAGGTGGAGGGAGATGCCTTTAGCTGGTTGGGAAGGGCACCAGGGTGTGCAGGAGCCTCTGTTCGAGGCTGGGGCGAGCGATCAAAGCTCCTTCAAAGCAGCGAAGGTCCTGGGAAGGGGAAGGAGAGGCAAGGAGATGCTGGTGGTCCCCTGAAGTTGCCCTCCTGTTCCCGGGCTTCAGGGACCCATCTGGGGACTCCTTTGCGGGGCAGGGGGTGAGGAAAAGAGGGGCGAAACGCCTCTCACCGGCCCCACCGGTGTCGGGTTGGGGGCCGAGTGGGACCAGTGGGAGCCCTTCTCCGGGCATCCAGGAGCTGGGAGCCGGGCTGTCCCCGGCAAGGGGGGGGGCTGCCTTCCCCCCCGTCCCCATCGCATCGCTCCCAGCCCGGCACCGGGGGTCCCCGGTACCCCACAGCACCCCCGGTACGTCCGTCCCCCCCTCCCTTCTCGGTGCGGCGGCGAGCTCTTACCTGCCGGGAGGAGGAGGAGGGCGAGGAGGANCCAGCGCTGGGCGCACAGCGGCACCTGCCGGTACCGGGCACCGGCTACAGGGTGCTGGGCACGGGGCAGCGGGCAGCAGGGGCTGGCACCGGGCAGCCCGCTCCGCGTATGGGTACTGGGATGGGCACTGGGCACCCAGTAGCGGTGCTGGGTGCTGAGCACTGCGCCAGGAGCCAACCCCGGGCGCGGCACCGCATTACCGGGCACCACGCACCGGGCATGGGCTGCACTTGTCCCGGCCGGTGGCACCGGGCGGGTGCTGGAGCTGCCCCGGGGCACTACCCCTTGGTCTTCTCCTTCCTCGGGACCACCGGCTCCTGCCTGAGTGGGACTTAGGAATTTAAAGAAAGAAAGTGGGGGTCTTCAGCCTGGAGAAGAGAAGGCTCCTGGGAGACCTTCTTGGGGCCTTTCAGGCCTTAAAGGGAGTCTAGAAGAAAGATGGGGACAGACTTTTTAGCAGGACCTGTTGCAGCAGGACAAGGGGTGATGGTTTTGAACTAAAAGAGAGGAGATTCAGACTGGATATAAATAAGAAACGTTTTATGCTGAGGGTGGTGAGAGCCTGTGCCAAGTTGCCCAGAGAGGTGGTCACTGCCCCATCCCTGGAACCATTTCAGGTGAGGTTGGCTGGGGCTCTGAGCAACCTGCTCCAGCTGCAGATGTCCCTGCAACTTCTAAAGGACTTCTAAAGGTCCTTTCCAACCCAAGCCCTCCTATGATTTTATGCTTCTATGAAATACTGTGTTCACCTTGACAGGCCTTCCCTCTTCCCTCAGGGGCACACAGGGCAGATGCCTTCTCCTGCCACGGCTGGATGGCGTTGTTCCTCCCTGCAGTTTCCGGTGCCCAAAGGACCCGTCCAGGAGACACCTATGATGCAGCACGAGGTACAAGTGCAATTTTTTATTTATCTCTTTCCTTCTGGAAATGTTTTCAGGCTGAACTCATTTTCTCTAGGCTTTCTCATGCTCATCTAACCTGGGCCAAGGCCAAGTTATTTTAACTGGGGTTACGCAGCCATTTGTTCTGTCACATTGTGTGGCCTTTTCTCAAGATGGATCCTGGCTGTGGGCCTAAAAGAGCAGGACACAAGGTCCAAGTGAGCTGGTGTTTCTGCCTTGCCCTACGTCGGGTGGTGGTGGCATCTCAGCTCTCTTTGAAACCTGCTCTCCGCTGTGAGGAGGAAAATTATTGCTTGGGAGGAGGAAAAATCCTCACTGCAGAAACTTGGTGCCATGGGAACCATGTGATAATTTCCCTGCCACTGGTCTCCCATCCCTTTTTTTAATTTCCTTTTGCAGAAGGTGCTGCATGTTTCCATGGGTGGGGGAGAGGGCAGGGCTGGGCATAACAGCTTCTCCTCATGCCTGGGCTGGGTGCTGGGGTGCCAAGGGCTGTGGGAGGCCTTGAACACCCCTGTTGGGTACCGTCCTCGGGTTCCAGCTGCCATCTGCTGGTCACCTCTGCTCGGTCTCCTCAACATGGCTACCTCAGCAGTGCCACTTCTGTCTGGTCTCATCAGTGTGACCACCTCTGCCTGGTCTCCTTGGCAAGGCCACACTTGTCTGGTCACTGTGGCATGGCCAGCTCTGCCTGGCCACCTCTGGGGATGACATCTGCCTGGCCACACAGGTCCTTGGGCCTCCCCCAGGGAAGGCATCATACTCATGGAGACAGTGAGAGTAGAGGACGTAGGGCCAGTGAGAGGTCCCTTTTTGGCGATACCTTCTGCCAGCACTTCCCTGTTCCTACTGGAGAATGGGGATGCCTCTGGTGACATCTGCCTTGGGGCTCTAGCTCTTCTAAAATCTCTTTAAAATGCCTTTTCTCCCCAGTTTTATTCAGATATGAAGGATGTGGAAGGGAGATCATTTTCTTTTGGTGGGCACAAGGATTTTTGCTACCTACTCCCTGCCTTTGCCCACCCCACTGGGACAAAGCCAGCTCCTCTTTGTTGTCCCCATGCCACATCCAGGTGCCAGCCACCATTTTCCCTGGTCTTGCCCAAGTTCCTGCTCTCCCCACTGGAGCTTTGCAACATTTCTCTGTCAGTTTAGCATACCCTGCCTGCTTTTGGGGAGCAGGGCTGGGCTCTCCCCTGGCTGCCGGCTGAGAGCCAGGGTGGCCATGAGCCAAGGGACTGGTGGTACCGGTGAGCTGGAGCTTGCAGCTGGGTTTTTTGGCTGGCTGGGACCACAGGAGTTCACTCACCCCCTGGCCAGTGGCCAAATGGCATAGCTGGGTGGCTGCCAGCACTTGCATTAATAGCTGCCAGCTTGCGGTTTGAGGTCACTCGTTCTTTCAAGTCTTTCATTTCCCACCCCTTATTTCACGCCTGTAACGACAGGGAGCAGGCAGCAGCCCCACCACCCCTCCCAGCCTTGCCCTCCTCTTCGCTGAGCAGAGCTCTCCTGCTTTCCTTGGAGCCAGGACAGTATCAGCTCATGGCACCACATCCCCACCGAGCATCCCCAGATAGCAGGAGGGGGATGTGCCAGCGTCCTGGGGGACACCTTCACCCCTGTGGACCTCTCCTCCTCCTCTGGGCGTGGCTCAGGGGACCAAGAAACATCCTCCCAGACACCCCAAGGCAAAAAAAACCCCCAACGACCCAGGGCCAGCATGCAGAAGGCTTGTGCCAAGGCACAGCCCCTCGCAAAATAATTTGTAGCTGCCGTCATTCCCTGCCAAGGGCTTAGGGAGGGTGTTTTATTAGCAGCTCGCTATGAATAAATCTCCCTTTCCGTACCATGCTGCCCAGGGTCGAATGGCTTCGGGGAGGAGAAGCGGGCCTCCCTATGTCCTCCTTTGGGGAGGGGAACGCCCGGAGGCCCTCTGGGAAACGGGGGTGGTGGGATGGAGGGGGTCCCTTCTCGCCCCTCCGCCCCCAGGGGCGCTGGGCGAGGCAGCTCCTTGACGCCTCCTGCGCGGGCTGCTCCGGGCAGGCGGGGCCGGGCGGGGCTGACGCGGGGGCGTGGGGAGACACGCGTGGGTGGGAGACAAGGGATCCCCCAAGGGATGCCCCCGGCCGGGTGGGAGCCGGGCAGCGGGAGGAGGAGGAGGAGNGACCCGGGCTGGTCCCGGTGCTGCCCCTGTCCCACCCCGCTGCTTCCCGGTCCCATGCTGGTGGTCCTCCACCTGCCTTCTGGTTCTGTCACTGTGCTCCCCTGGTCCCATCCCACTGCTCCTCTGTATCCCCCCCCATCCTACCCCATCCCAGTGCTGCTTCTGTCCCATCCCAGTGCTCGCTGTGCCCACTCTGGTATTTCTCCAGTCCCATCCCTGTGTCCCCTGGACTATCCCATCCCAGTCCTTCCCCCATGCCTGGAGTTTACCCAGTCCTGTCCCTGTGCTTCTCCATGCTTCCCTCTACCCATCCCAATGCTTCCCCATGTCCCTCCAGTTCCCATCCTGGTACTCCCCACCATACCATCCCAGTGCTCCCTATGCCCATGCTGGCGTGGCTCTGAGTCCTTGAATCTCTTGGGGCCAAGTATGGGGCTGGGGGGGACTGGCTGCACCCTGAAGTGGGACTGGGATGCTTTTCCCACCTGTTGATGGATACCCAAATACATGTGTTTCACCGTCCTTGGCAGCAGTAGGAATGGGGAATGCGGGGGGACCTGGTACGTATTTGGCAGGTGCATTATTATCCCCATGGTAGTCCCTATGTGTGTGGGAAGCAGGCAAAGCTGCAGATAACCCCAGGTGGGGCTGAACATCAGCTGGGCTTGGTGATACCCTTCAGGCAGAGAGTGCCAGCCACAGAGTTTCGGGGGAGCCTTTCCTTCCGCTGGGAGCAGTTTGGGTTTGGCCCTTCGGCAGGGCTGGTGACAGCACTTGCTCAGCAAACCTGCCAAACCTGTGCTGGCAGGAGGAAGTCAAGGGTGGCTGACCTGTTTTGGGGCTGGGGTGCCCATCGGACCAAGGCAATTCCTTAGGTAGTTGCTCTCCTGCAATTTGGGCTTTCCCAGGGGAGAGTGTCGGGTGTTAAAGCAAAATAATCCAGTGTTTGGGATGCTTTCCTGGCTTATCTCCGGCTGCTCAGGGAAGGGTGCAGCCTTAGATAGTGGAGCTGGACTCTCCGTGCATCAAAGAGATGAGGCTGTTTGCACCCGCAGCTCCTGGATGCTGAGATCAGGGTGTTGGGGGAGCACACCCCTCTCCTGAGCTGGCGGTGCCACTGGGCAGTCCTTGCCAAGGGGCTGCCAGCCTGTGGGCTGCCAAAACTCTGCAGCTGGTTGTAATAAGGGTGGGGATCTCTTCTTGGTGGGGTTCTTTCCATGCTGAGCTGTGAACTGGGTCACCGTGGGTGAGGTCAGCCTCCCGCCCTGCGCTGCTGTGTGCCCACAACGCCCGCAGCTGGTTCCTGGGTGGGCTCATCCCCTGGCTACCACAGGGCATCTCCCACTGCTGCCTGGGCCAAACTGGGCCATGGGCTCCATCTGCCCACCCCTCCAGGGTCTTTTGGTCAGGGAAGGGATGGTCTCTGGTGGGGAATCCCCAGCAGAGGCTCAACCTTGTTGCAGCTCCTTACGTTAGCATGGTGGTGGCTATATATAGCCAGGAGGACATGTGTGCTGGGAACGCCTCTGCTGTGGGACTGGGGGAAGCTGGAGACTTGGCCGGGCAGCCCCCAGCACTGCTGCTGCCAGGGTGCCAAAGGCCCGAGTGGGAAAGCGGGTACTGGGGGGGATGATGCCACGCAGGCTCGGCTGCCCAAGCTCCCCCCTCTCTGGGAGGCCCCAACAGGGCTGAGCTGCAAAGTGCACCCACTCGGGATGGAAACACCCCTTGGCTCAGCGTGCCATCCCCGCGGGAGCCACCCAGCACCCTGCCCCATCAGGCAGGACCTGTCCCCACTCCCCTGGGTGCCACTGCAGCGGGGTGAACCCCTGGGGAGGGCCAGGCTGGGAGCAGGACAGTGCTGAGTCAGTGCTGGTATGCCAGCGATCCAGTTACCGCCGCCGGGACGTGCCCCAGCTGAGTCGGCCCTCGGCTTTGTCCTGTGGCCACGGTAAGCGTAGTGGCCCTGTTCATGCTGGGCATCCTGTGTGCCAGTGCAGCACCAAGTAATATTGCAGTGGGGATGTAGCACTCGCACACCGGACGCAACTGGTGGGCGCTGCTGATTCCACAGACGGTGTGTTTTCTGGTTGCTCCAAAACCCAAGCTCTTTGAAAAGGGCAGTGCAGCGAGCTGGACATCCCCGGGGATCCCTCCCTGCATCCTCCCCAGGGAAAGGGGTGCTGGCTGCCTGTGGGCAGAGCTGTGCCCCCCAGAACCCACCCCGCTGGCTCCTCGTACTGGGCTGTTGGTGGGTGGAGGAGGCAGGTGGGGACCGGCTTTCCCTTCTCCTCGCCCCTGGGGAAGAGCTGATGCTGCCAGGGAAGGGGGGGCATGGGTGCAGCTGCGGAGCCCTTTGCCAGTCCCCTCCCTACAGCAAGGGCCAGGAGAGCGGCTGGGGTGGGGTGGTGGTGCTGGTGATGCTGAGGCTCTGGCTGGTCTCTGAGCTGCCTCCTCTATGTTTTCAGGTCTGGCGTTATTCAGTTGTGTGGGCGCCGATGCCAACGTCACTGCTGGTCACAGCACAGAGGGGCTCGCCTGTGGCACGGCCGAGAGCTGCACTGGTAAGGATGCTCAGGGGAGCTGGCAGCGTCGGATGGGAGCTGAGCAGTGTGGGGGAGAGGACCAGGATGGACAACAGGCAGAGTGTTTTGTCTAGCGTAGCCACGTGGCATCCCGTGAGCCTGAAAGCAGCAGGGCTGGCACACCATGGTCAAGGACACACATGCCAGTGGCTCTTTGTAGCTGGCCAGGCTCAGAACTGCCATGGGGATGGACCAGCTCTGGGATTCTGCTGCCTCCAGGCAGAACCATAACCCCCAGGAGCTATTTCTTTGTCCTTGTCACCCCCAGGGAACGTGACACAGCTGAGGCATCAGGGACACTTCTCCAGGTGCCCAGAGGAGTACAAGCACTACTGCGTCAAAGGGAGGTGCCGCTTCCTTGTGGCCGAGAAGGCACCAGCTTGTGTGTAAGTCATGGCCAGTGGGGACGTGGTGGCACAGGGTGGGGATGCTGTGGGACATGGGCACCCCACCCTGTGCTGTGGTGCAGGTGCGAGCGAGGCTACACGGGAGCTCGCTGCGAGAGGGTGGACATCTTCTACCTGCGAGGAGACCAGGGTCAGATCGTGATCATCTCCTTGATCGCCGCCATCGTCACCCTCATCATCCTCATCGTTTGCGCCTGCATCTGCAGTCAGTACGTGTGTGGTGCAGGGGACGGGGCAAGGGGGGGGAAGGGAAGGGGCAGCCCCGGATCAGGAGTGAATCCTGCCCACCTCTGCCAGCTTGGGGCAGGTAGAATTTGGGCTGCCCAGCCAGGTGAGACACAGCCTCAGAGGGCACTGGGAGGTGCACAGGGTGTCGCTTCAGGGCTGGAAACCATCTAGAGCTTCTGCAAGGTGAAAGTGGAGGGAGGAGGAGCAGCACCACTGCGACGCCTCATTCTGCTTTATTTTTGGGGGGATTTAATTCTTACTCCCCACCTCCAGCCACTGTCGGAAACAGCGTAGGAAGAGAAAGGCAGAAGAGATGGAGACTTTAAACAAGAATTTGCCTTCCAAAAGTGAGGATGTGCTGGAGACAGGCATTGCGTGAAGGTGCGTGGGGCTGGGGGGGGTGTGGTGTGACCGTGATGGGGGTGATGGGAGACCCCCCCACTGGGGACAACCGCTGAGGCTGAAGTCCTCTCCCCTCTCTCTGTAGGAGCTCCAGGTACCCGCAGGCGGGTCCCGGACGGTGGCACCAGCTGGCTCAATGGGCGAGGGCTAAAACGTGCAATGGCTTGAATAAAGGGGTGACAGAAAGGTGCCCACGTGTCGCCGTGGTCCTTACGGGCCCCTCTCGCCATCAGCCATGCGCTGTGCTCCCCAAATCCCCCCTGCTTCCCCCCAGCCCAGCCCGCACCATTTTTCCACCCAGTTGCCCGCCTCCCACATGCAGGGGCCTGGCCATTCCCTCGATGTCACAGCTCCCTCCGCGCGCCAGCCCTGGCTGAGCCAGCGGGGTACGGAAAGATCTCACCGGTGCCGGTACCGGGGCGGTGCCGGCACCGGGGGGTGCTGCGGCGCCGACAGGGGGCGCCGCCACGCGGGGCAGGTGCGAGACTTTAAAACCCTCCCACGGCCGCCAGGGGGCGCCGCCGCGGCAGGACGAGCGGAGGGAAGCGCGGCGGAGGCGGCGGCACCGGGGTCCCGGCTCGGGACCTGTGTTGAGGCTGCTTCTCTCGCCACGCTGCTCCAGGTAACCGCCGCCGCCGAGCGGGTGCTGGTGTATGTGAGCGTGCTGCGGGCCGGGGCAGGCGCGGGAGAGCCGCCGCGCCGGGCCCGAGTGTCCCGTCTTCCCCGGGTTCTTCCGGGGCGGCCCCGGTCTCGGTTCTCACGGGCCTCGGACTCCCGGGACGGGGCCGGGGGAGGAAAGCCGGGGTAAAATGGGGCAGAACCGGGGCTGTTTGCTCCCATCTCCCCGCGCTGGGAGGCTCCGGTGGGGGGAGCGGCAGCACCAACCACTGTTCGGAGGGTGCTGCCTGAAGCTCCGCTTCGTGCCGGGCGGGTGGCGGGACCCTGCATGGGTCGCTGCCCCCGTCCTCTCCCGGGGCCGGACCCTGGCTCTCGGAGGGATCCTGGACCGACGGGGGACGGCGCCAGCGGGCTACGGGCCCGGGAGTCCCGGAGTCAGGAGTTGCCGTCGCTGCCTGCCGTGCCGAAGGACGTGAGTGCTCCGTTCCCTCTCCCATGGTGCTGGGGCCCGGGGGCTTTCCCGTTGGGTTTCGGCACCGACCCTCCGGAGTCCCCTCTTGGGGAGCAGCGGCTGCAGTTCGGTCTGCGGGGCAGACCTGGGTTTCCTCCCCAGGATCAGCCCCTGCTTGAACTCAGGACCCGGCAGCGGCCGCGGGGTCTCCGAACGGCGCGTCTCCCACTCGGTACCGGGGGCAGACGGGGCTTCGGCGGGGCCGGTGGCCTCCGGGGCGGCCGGTGCTCCCTTCTCTCGGCACATGCCCCGGTTGGTTTCTTCTCCCCAGGTCTTGACCGGAGCAGGACAGACCCCCCGGGCTGGGACTGGCTGTGCCGGAGCTGGGGAGAGCCGGGAGCGGTGAGTGCGGGAGCTGCTGCTGCAGGGGGAAGTGGTTTGCACTGGGGTTCGGCCCCGGGGCCCTGCCCGGCTCCCCCTCCCGGGCAGAGGCCCGAGGGCTGGAGCTGCAGCGCCGGGGGCTGCCCTGGCAGAACCTTGGGGTGCTCGGACCTCTGCTGGAAGCCCTGGTTTGAACCCAACCCTTCTTTTCCAGCTCCGGCAGACCTGGCGGGGAGACGGTGAACGCGGCCCGGCTGGGCACGGCAGCGACGGCCGCCCCCGTGCCGCCGGTCCCTCGGGAGGAGTCGGTGGCCCCGGCGGTGCCGCCGTGTGGGGAAGGCTCGCCCCGGAGCCCGAGCGAGGAGCGCGGCCCCGAGGGGGCGAGAACCGGGAGACGACGGCTGGGAGGACGTGCCCGCGGAGGTGAGTGTCCCGAGGCGGTGCCGAGCGGGGCTGGGGGGTATCGGGCAGGGTCCCTGCAGGGCCAGGGGCCGTTTGTGGGCGCAGGGAGTCCCTGGGGGTCCCGTCCCCGCAGCCGTGCGTTGCGGAGGGCTGTGTGTGCCGGGGGGGATTGGGGAGGGGGCAGCGGGCGTTGTCGGGGCCGGACCCGGCCCGGCCCCCGCTGGCACTGGTGCGGTGCTAGCCACGTCTCCAGGCTGGGGCTGCTGCTCGGGGGGTTGTGTCCCTGCTGCTGCGCTTGGTAGGGGACTCAGCCAGACCCTGGCTCTTGCCTGCTCCCCGCTTCTCCCTCCCCTCCCCTCTTGGGGGTGTGGGGCTGGGTGGCTGCTGCCAGGGCTGGGGCTCCGCTGCCCGCAGGGCCAGCTCGGGTTGGGCAAACGTTTGTCTGGATTTGCTGGGCTGCTGGATTGGTTTGGGCTCCTGCTGGGCTCAGGTCCAGCTCCTGGACGGCTCCAGTTCACATTTGGCCTCATTTGTGACTCGTGGTTGTTTCTGCTCTGGTTTCAGGTCCAGATTATGAACAGCTCAACTTTGTGGATGGCTCTGGCTGGTTTCAGCTCATCTGCACCCTCAGGTACTTCAAAGTTGGCCTATGGGTGAATCTCACAACTGGACAGTGCGCTTGTGACTGAAACCAGCAGAGGATTTTTCTCTGCTGGGCAATTAGCTGATGAGCTGTGGGAACAGACCCACTGCTCTCCTGAGAAACTGGTGATTCAAAACAAAACAGATAAAGATACCTCCTCCTCTTTGAGTTCCTTCCCAGGCTTGGCTGGAACCAAATAAGGAGGAAAAATAGCAGGTGTCCTGCTTTTGAAGGTACTTCCTAGCAGTTACTATAGTGGCTTTCGTATGACTATGAGCAAGCTTCTGACTTGGCTTATTCCATCTTCTGTTATATCACCTACTATGATTGGATTTATTACCTTGTTTATTCCCTCTGCTGTTAACTATATTTGATCATTTCTCTCTCCCCTGGAATTAGACAATAAAATAAGCTTATGCCTGCTGCTGGGAGCTGTGTCCTTTTTGCTGAGCCAGGGAACTGGCAAAAAAGGCTCCAGTTCATGTTTGGCTTCAGCTCATTTGTGACTCGTGTGTGTTTGTGCTCTGGTTCCAGGTCCAGACTATGAACTGCTCCAGTTCAGTAGAAGCTCCAGTTTATGGAAGGCTCTGGCTGGTTTGATCTCTGGATTGTTGGAAGCTCCAGTCCATGGATGGCTTCAGCTCATCTGCACCTTCAGGTACATTGCTGCTGCCACTGTTTTGTTTCAGGTCGAGCTCACGTTTGGCTTCAGCTCATTTGTGACTCGTGTTCTGGTTTTGCTCTGGTTTCAGGTCCAGATTATGAACAGCTCAACTTTGTGGATGGCTCTGGCTGGTTTCATCTCTCAATCTTTTGAAGCTCCAGTTCGTTGATGGCTCTGGCTGGTTTCAGCTCATCTACACCTTCAGGTACGTCACTTCTGCCACCATTTTGTTTCACGTCCAGTTCCTGGATGGCTCCAGTTCATGTTTGGTTTTAGCTCATTTGTTACCTGTATTTGCTTTTGCTCTGGTTCAGGTCCAGATTACGAACAGCTCCAGTTGATCGCAGGCTCTGGCTGGTTTCAGCTCATCTGCACCTTTAGGTACGTTGCTTTTGCCATCATTTTATTTCAGGTCCAGCTCCAGTTCATGTTTGGCCTCAGCTCATTTGTCACTCGTGTTTGTTTCTGCTCTGGTTCCAGGTCCAGGTTATGAACAGCTCCAGTTCATCAGAGGCTCTGGCTGGTTTCATCTCTGGATCGTTGGAAGCTCCAGTTCGTGGATGGCTCTGGCTGGTTTCAGCTCATCTGCACTTTCAGGTACGTTGCTTTTGCCACCATTTTGTTTCAGGTCCAGCTCCTGAACAGCTCCAGTTCATCGGCAGCTTTAGCTTGGTTGTTTCTGCACCCACTTTGTTTCAGGTCAAGCTCCGGGTCACTGTTTGATTGTTTCTGCCCCAACTTATTTCAGCTCCAGCTCATTGTTTGTTCTCTGTGTCTTTCAGGTCCAGCTCCAGTTGGGTGTTGGCTTCAGCTCC
>VYZX01000049.1:0-23272 GCA_013401335.1 Brachypteracias leptosomus
AGGAAAAGGAGGAGGAGGAAGAGAAAGAAGAAGAAATAAGGGAAAGAAGAAGAAATAAGGAAAAGAGGAGGAAGGAAAAGGAGGAGGAGGAAGGAAAAGAAGAAGAAGGAAAAGGAGGAGGAGGAAGGAAAAGAAGCAGGAGGAAGGAAAAGAAGAAGAAAAGGAAAAAGAAATAAGGAAAAGAAGAAAGAAAGGAAGAAGAGAGAAGGAAAATAAGAAAGAAGGAAAAGAAGAATAAGGAATGGAAAGAAGAAGGGATGGAAAGAAGAAGGAATGGAAAGACGGAATGGAAAGAAGAGGAAAGAAGGAAAAAAGAATGAAAAAGAAGAGGAATAAAAGGAAAAAAGAAAAATGGAAAGAGAGGAGGAAAGAAAACAAGAAAATAAGGAAAAGAAAGGAGGAAAGACAAAGGAAGAAAGAAGGGAAAAGGGAAATCAGCCCCTTCCCAGCCTCCCAAGCAGTTGGTTGCAGCCTTTTCTTCTGGAGGGCTGTAAGTCCTGCCACTGGAGCTTTCTCTGTCCCTGTTCCTCCCCCCTGGCAGCCGTTCAGGTTGTGGCTGTTCTGGCTGCCAGCACTGCAGCACTGACAAACCTGCCCTGCATTTATCTGCTGCAGAGTCGCTCAGCAAATTAAACTACCCAAGTTCAGGGTGTTTTGGGGAAGGGAATTTTGTAACAGGGACGTTCACAGCGGCCTCTCTCCCACCCACCTCCTGCTCCTCCTGCCTCCATTCATCCCTCTCCACAGCATCAATGGGCTCCAATTCTCCCCAAACTGATTAAATGCACATTTTGCTTTTATTTCCCCCCCTCCCAGCTGGGTTTGCCCCATGCAACAACTCCCAGGAGAACTTCCCCGTGGATCAGGACCTCCCAAACCCTCTTAATCTTGGGGTTCCCCTAGGAACAGGCTTCCCCCTCATCCCAGCCATTTCCATGGGGGCCCCAGTAGATTCTCTAGTGTCTAATAGGACTGAATGCCTGCACCAACATCCCACCAGCAGACAGGGGTTTTTTCTTAACTTGTAAGAATTTAATTACCTTGCAAAGCTCGAGTGCTCTATCCAGTGGCTCCACAGCTCAGATGGTGCTGGAGGGGGGGGACAAGGCAGCAGAGCAGTCACAGGAACCTGGAGTTTGGGGGGAAAAGCAGCTTTGAGTTGATATTCCAGAGGGTTGAGCATCCCAGGGGCCATTCCCATAGTGATGCCCCTCCAGGGCTGCAGATACTGGTGGTTTAACCAACCCCAGACCTCAACAATCCCACATGGAGAGTTTGTTGTTCTCAGATAGCCATCCAAAGCCAATTTGGGTGGATTTCACCCCAAAAAGGGGCATTTTCTGGGCTCCCCAGAGTCTCATCACTAAGTCAAAAGCCAACCCAGCACTTGTCAAATTGGGCATCACAGGGAAAGCTCTTTGAGAGTGAAGGAATGAGGTTTACATGGAGGAGATAAAAGCTCCTGTCTCCTCCCCACGTAGAGTGTTCCTCTGTAACATCAGCCCTGGGTCATTCAGACCTTCTCCCCTCCTCTCAGGTTTCCTCCATGGGGTTTGATGTCTCCTCGTTCCCACGGTGCTCCCCCTGGTCCATGCACTCCATGGGTCTTGGTGGCTTTTTGGAGAAACATCACCATGGGCAGGGTGAGACACAAGGGAAAAGGCTTTAAGGTGCTGGCACAGGCAGTGCCCATCTTTTGGTGTCCCTTGGAGAGAGGACAGGACCATGCCAGGACACATCCCTGGGTGCTCATCCAGCCCTCTTAGCAAGCAGAAAGCCAAAAGAATGATGAGACCTGAGGCAGGTGCTGCTGTGAAGTGCCCAAAGCCTTTCCCAAGGGCTTCTCCCACGACAGAGACACATTAAGCCAGCAGAAAGCAGGGATGGGTTGGGAGATGTCCCAAGGAAGGATCCCCTGGACACAGAGTGTTGGCATCAGCATCACGCCCCAGTGATGACTCCAGCTCCATGACCTGCACCCCCAAAACAGATCCCAGAGGGATCCAGCACCAAAGAAGCTCGACCAGGGATGATCTTGGCACCATCCCATGATGTTCAGCAGCCCCAGGTTGCCACCAGACCCCTGAGCTGAGCCAAGAGGTTAAACACCAACTCCTCAGCTCCTCAGCTTCAATCTCTGCCAGTGGCTTAGAAAAACAAGAGGTTTCCTTTCAAGAACTGCCCAAAATTCATTAAAACACTGACCTCAGACCCAAGATCTACATGATGCTTGGGGCAGAGCCTGCAAAGGTTGTAGCTTTGGGCCAACCTGCCCCTACATTTGCATTGAAGGGGTTTAATTGGTACATGAAAGAGAAGAACAAGCACCATTAAACTCACCAGGGAGAAGATCAAGCTCAAAGGCAAATGGTGATGATGGAATTTAAGAGGGCTAAATGCTCTTCAGTTCCTCAATGGCCAGGACAAATAAACCATCAATAACCCCCCTGGAGCTGGCAGGATTTTTGCAGGGAAAAATGGTGGCTCCTTTTTTTCTAATCAGAGTTGATGGGGACGAGCCAGAGGAGACGTTGCAGGGAGAGGAGGATTTTGGTGCATTGACCTGCAGGACAGAGACCCAGCCAGATCCACTCCTCCCACCCAGAGGGGTCTGGAGATGGAGCAGCCACGAAGGTGCCAGCAAGGGCTGAGCAATGAAGGGCTGAGCAGAAGACAGGAGCAGGATGATGCTCAGCATGAGACACCCTCAGCTCCCCAGCCCAGCACACCAGAGATCTCCTGCATCTCCAGTGATCTAGTTTTTAAACAGCTCCTCACTTGCTTTGCCTCCTCCTGAAGGCTCCTTCTCTGCAACCATAGCCCTGATGGACAGAAGGAGGAGAAGGAGAAATCAGCTTTAATCCTGTCCCTGCCTCTCAGGCAGGTCCTGATGCCTCCACACCAGCATCAACCCAAAGCCTTCCCTGCAGCTGCTCCTCCTCTCCATCAGCATCATTGACATTCTGGCTTGTTAGTTTTTAATGCACAGCTCTGGGAGCTTAGTTAAAATGCACCAAAGCTTCCCCTGCTCACAAGGATTTAAGACCTAAAAAAAAAAAAAAAATTAAAAAAAATAAAAGCACATTGGTGGCATTTCTGCAAAGCCCTGAAGACAGAAGGACCCAACGTCTCCATCTGCTCCGCAGTGCAGCGGGAGCAGGGCTGGAGTAAATCAAGTGGGGTGATGCAGAGATCCCTCTGCAGGTGCCTCCTCCTCCTCCTCTCCTGCCAGCATGGATGGGGGACCTGAGGTGGGAGAAAGTCACCAAGAGCTGAAGAAACCCCTGAACTTCTTCCCACTGTGCCCCCAAAAGAGGGAGAGCTGCAGGTCTGGGGTGGGCAATGCCCTGATGGAAGGTGGGGAGGTGGAGAGGATGAGTTGGAGGTGGAGAGGACAGGCTGGGGATGGAGAGGATGAGCTGGAGGTGGAGAGGACAGGCTGGAGGTGGAGAGGACAGGCTGGGGATGGAGAGGACAGGCTGGGGATGGAGAGGACAAGCTGGGGATGGAGAAGACAGGCTGGGGATGGAGAGGACAGGCTGGGGATGGAGAGGACAAACTGGGGATGGAGAGGACAGGCTGGGGATGGAGAGGACAGGCTGGGGATGGAGAGGACACTTGTCCATATCCCATATCCTGCTGGAGATTCATCACAGGCAACAAACTCACACCAATTATTCCAACCATCTACCCATAAAGCTTCCTCCAACTTGCTGCACTAACCTGGGCAATTAATTAGGCGTAATAAATGCAATTAATTAGGCATTTGATGGCTACATTTTAAACACCATTTTAGTTTAGTTCAAGGGGCAGGAGGAGAAGATTTAAATGAAAAAAAAAAAAAAAAGAAAAGCAGAGAAATTGTCCCAATTGCCCATCACCAGCAGGACCTGGGGATGCAGGTGCCAGGATGGTGCCTCCTCTATCCCTCATGAGCTGCTAAATCCATGCAAAGAAGGGAATTATCATTAATAGCACAGAGATATGATGTGGGGATGGGTCTTTGCCATAGAAACTGAACCTGTGCTGGAGGATAAAGATGATTTAAAAGCCAGGTGAGGATCTAAAGAGGAACCAGCAGCAGCCACGGATCAAACCCACGTCCCTCCTATTCACACTTTGCCTCTCATCAAAAGCTCTCCTGAAGGCAATTAATTAAATTCACCTGCCCAGAGAAGATTGGCACCTTCTGCTGTTTTTCCAAGAGCTGGGAAGGTAGGAAAAAAAAAGCAAATAACTCTCAAAGCAGCTTTTTTCTCCCCCTAATTATTGCCAAAGGCGATTAGGAGGGATAATCCCCTGAAAAATGAGGTGATGGGTTTCCACTAAACCCCTTCTTTGGTCACCTTTGAGGTGATGCTGGGGGGGGAGGTGTGTGTAGACCCCCCCTTTCCAGCCCACACCATCATTTTCCTCCAATTAATAGCAAATGGGTAAAGCCCCAATTAAAAACTAAAGCAAGCTGGGGTTTGATTGGGTTAAAATGGAGTTTTTTCAAAGGGTGGTGCTTTGGTCTGCTGGAAACCCAGAGCATTGAAGCTCTGGGTGTTCAACATCTTTGAAAATCCCAGCCTGGGATCTGGGGTTGAGCTGGAAGCATGAGGAGCACCAAGGGATGGTCTTCTCCCCACCACCATCATACTACCAGGACAACCACTTGGCTTCTCCACCTCCCCTGTCACAGCTACAGCTCCTGGGTTGTGTGTAGGAGGAGAAAATGGATTAAAATATTCAAATAACAGGATATAAAACATAGAATCATAGAATGGTTTAGGTTGGAAGGGACCTCTAGAGGTCATCTGGTCCAGCCTCCCATGGTAGACCTGCTGGTCAAAGAGCTCTCCAGCCACTGAGCAGGTTCAGGGAGATCTAGAGCTGGGATTAGAACGTGGGGTGAAAAAGAGATGGTCATTGATCCATCACACTAAATGCTTTGGACACCTTGCTGAGGAGCTCTGAAGCTCTCCAGATGTGCTGCTCAGCTGGAGGTGGCAGCCATGGCACAGCCCTGACACCATCACTCCATCCTTCTTAATCAAGACCATCCTCAAGAGAGTCGCTCACACAGACAAGACTCCAGAAGCCTCAAGTTTCTGAGGAGTTTGAGCCAAGAAGGAGCCTCACTCCTCCCTCCAGGGACATCATCCTGATGATGGGGTGGGTGTGATGGGAGAACATTGGCTTGAGGGGCTGCTCAGGGCAGGAATGTTCCCTGCATCTCACCCAGGAGGACTTAAAGTAAGACCTGATCCAAGTTGGGCTGTTTCCAGGAGCAGATGATCTTCTTTGCAGAGAAACTGGGGAACCTGCCCTGCTCCCAGTTAGGATGAGGGGTGATGCTTTTAAACTGGAAAGGGGAGATTTAGGTTAGATACAAGGAGGAAATTCTTCACTGTGAGGGTGGTGAGACCCTGGCAGAGGTTGCCCAGGGTGGATGTGGATGCTCCATCCCTGGAGATGCTCAAGACCAGGTTGGATGGGGCTTTGAGCAACCTACCACATCCCTGCCATGGCAGAGGGTTGGAACTAGTTGATCTTCAATCTAGATGATCCTCGATCCCTTCAATCCCAAACCATCCTATGATTCTATGATCTTCACACTGAGCTGGAGGAGACCAAGAAGAGACACAATTCAACATGGGTCCATTTATCCAGATCTCCACAGCTGGGAGGGAGAAGCTTGGAAATTGAACCTAAAACTTGATCCCAGCCCTACAAGAGTTCAACCAGCACCACCACCCACCCAGGAGGGCTCAGCCAGCACCTTGGCAAGAGCAACTCTGCCTGTATAGGTCCCATCAGAGGGTGACAGAGCAGAGAGCAGTGCTGGAACTCCACACTGACCTTCCCCAACCTGATTTTCCTGCTCTCCAGCCCTGACCACAGCCAGAGTGGGGCATCCATCATCATTTCCCAGCAGGGCTGGAGGAGAGGACCCATGGGGTGAGCAGGAAGGACACTGTGATTAGACACAGACACTCGTGGTCACATCTCCTCTCCTATTTGTCACATCGGCCAGCTGGAACACTCCAACCTCTTCCCTAACCACCCATCCTTGGCTCGATTGCTGCTGCTTCAGAGACAAGCAGAGTGGCCTCTGCTTCCCTCAGCTTCCCAAGGATCTGTTGGATAGATGCAGGGTCTACCCTGGAGCATCAAACCCACCAGAGCCCCCCCCTGGAGGAGGATCCCACCAGGACCCCCCCCCAGCAGCACCAACCCACCAGCGTCTGCTCTGCCTGATGGGGGAGGTTAATTACTGTGATCAAAAACATCCAGAGGGGGGGGAAAAAAATAAATAAATGTTACACCAGATATTAGCAATTAACCCAGAAATCCAAACATCACAATTGCTGCAATTAATGGGATCCCACGCTCCTGCTAATTACCCGGCTGCTCGAGCAGAGGCTGAGCCAGCAGGGAGGGAGCCTGGGGAGGGGACCAGGGGGTCCCAGCCCAAACTAGGGGTGATGTGGGGAGGGTCCCATCTAGGTTTGTGCCCAAATAGAAGGAGCAGGAGGGGCTGGAGGGCTTGGGGGGGTCTCCTGCCTTCAAAGCTTGATGAACCTTCAGTAAATCAACCCTGCTCTTGGTGGCATCATCGTGGATTCATCATTTTAGGGGTGTTGAAAGCATGGAAAGAATCAGAGAATTGTCAGGGTGGGAAGGGGCCTTAAAGATCATCTCATCCCATGGGCAGGGACACCTCCCACTAGACCAGGTTGCTCCAAGCCTCATCCAACCTGGCCTTGAACACCTCCAGGGATGGGGCTTCCAGCACCTCTCTGGGCAACCTGGGCCAGTGTCTCCCCACCCTCCTGGGGAAGAACTTCTTCCTAACGTCTCATCTCAATCTCCCCACCTCTAGTTTGGATCCATTGGGGTAGAACCACCCAAAACCTTCCTGCCCCACAGCCCAGCTCAGACTCAGCCCCACCAGAAAGCGAAGCCACCTCAGCTCCTTCTGGAGGGATTAAGGAGAAGGGAGGATCCTGCCTCCTCAACCAGCACTTTTCTACCATCTCAGCTCCTTTAGGTCCCTCCACACCACCCGATGCCCCCACTAAGAACCACTTTGCTCCCTAAGTCACCTGTTGGTGCCCACTCCCAGCACGCAACCCCCGCCGTGGAGGGCAAGGAGATGCCAGATAATGGATGTGATGTCAAGAGGAATTAAATCAAACGTCAGGCTACAACTCCAGGGGGGCACATACTCTTTATGCTTCATAATGCCAACCAATTATTCCAGTGACAGCCCAAACGGCAGCGTTTTATCATGCCCAGCAGCCTGGAAAAGGGACTCGTGCAAATCAGCTCGGAAAAAAAGATCTTTGAACCAACTCAGTGGGTGTTGTAACAATCACCAGCACACGCTTGGGTTTGCAGCCCTAAATGACACCAAAAAATAAAAGAAATCCCAGCACTCAGCGTGTGCCAGAGCTGATGGGTTCCCAAGAAAAAGCTCCTCAGCTGGGGAAAGGCTTTGGGGGCTTTGCTCTCCCTCCTCCCTGCTCCCACCAGCACAGTCATAGAATCATAGGAACATCGAGGTTGGAGAAAACCTCCAGGATCATCAAGTTCAACCTTTGTCCAGCATCTCCCTGACCCCCAGACCATGTCCCCAAGCTCCACATCTACTCACCTGTTGAGCCCCTCCAGGGATGGGGACTCCAGCACCTCCCTGGGCAGCCTGATCACTCTTGCAGCAAAGAACTTCTTCCTCATGTCCATCTAAACCTTCCTACACAACTTGAGGCCATCACCTCTTGTCCTGTCGTTAGTTTGCTACTCAGTCATCCTGCGTTTCAGCACCACACCCCAGCCCTTTGGCCAACCACAGATGCTCCCATCATCACACCCCAAAGAGATGGACCTGGGTGTCCATCACACCCCCCAAACACTCATCCCCTGGCCTCAAAGGTGCCCATGGCAGAAGCCCTGAGGGTGCCCATGCAGGCAGGTTGGAGCAGGGCTGGTACCACTGTCCTGCTGTCACACCACACAGCATCTGAATGGCCTTAAAGCTCATTTCTCCTCCTCTTTTATGCCTGATCAAGCTCCCTCCCAAAGCCCCCCGTGCACACACGTGTGTAACACACACACACACAGACACTCCCCACCGTGCTCATCATGATTTAAATCAAGCATTCCCCAAACCCTCTCGAATCCAGCCCCAATCTCCATGGATACCCCCGGCTGAGATCCTCCTGTTGCCATGGCAACACCTCTCCCCCCATCCTGCTGCTTTATCCTGGGACTGACACACCATTTATCCAGAGTGAGAGGGAGAGAATTTGAAAGCAACCTCCCCCCCCCTCAGTGCAGGGAAGCAGAAAAATTCTCAGCAAAGAAATAACTATTAATAGAGACCAAGCAGCTCCCCCCAGACCCGTGGGGTTTGGGCTGAGCACTGAGGACAACGTGAGCAAACCACGGTCTGCAAGGCAGGAGGGGTCAGCAATGGAGAACACAAGCACACACCTGGTTCTCTGCATGTTTAACATGAAAATAATTAAGGGGAGAGAGTGTAAGAGGGAGATTTGGTGCTGTAAAGGTGATGGGGTGACTGCTGCAGGGGTGGCATGGGGCTCTGAGCCAGTGGGAGGTGTCCCTGCCATAGCAGGGGGGTTGGAATGAGATGATGTTTAAGGTTCCTTCCAACTCTGACAATCCTATGGTGGAGAAAATGGTGCTGGAAGTCTGGGAGTGATGCTCAGAGCTTGCAGCAAGTGATGCTCGGGGCTCACAGCAAGTGATGCTCAGAGCTCGCAGCAAGTGATGCTCAGAGCTCACAGCAAGATCTCACCAGGCCTGATGGCACCAGAGTATGAAATTACCTCCTTGCCCCACCAAAGGGGCTTCCAGGAGGGTGGTGTTGCAGCCCAACCAGGTGACCCATACACAACAGCCTCATGCCACATGCTCATGGTGCCCACCAGGGTCATATTTGAGAGGCAGGATGGTTATTTTCACAATATACCTGACAAGTCAGCACAGTCTTATTATTCCTTGCTTCTCCAAGGGTCAAGCTCAGCAGAGCTGGAGCCTGCTGGTGAATTAGCTCTGCCCCAAAGCACAGAGGAGCTGAAGGTGTTAAGCAGAAGGCAGCTCCTGCAGAGGAGCTCCAAGCTCTGAAGGCAGCAGCCTCGGGGCTCTCACGCACCAGCAACCAGCCCGTTTGCAGCAGAGGCTGGAACAAAACCTCTCCCCAGTGCTCCTGGGGCTGTGCCAGAGTGTCACAAACACTCAGTGACCAGCTGAAGAGAGGAGAACAAGCCTTGCAGAAGGAATCCCAGCACCACCACCATGGCCCTTCTCACCACAACGCTTGAGAAACCAAAAAAAAAGGCTCCAAGCCCTTGGGAGGTAGAACCTTCCCAACATCAGCCCTCCTGTCCTACAGCTCAAGGCTCTGGGAGGAAGGACAGCAAAACCAAGGCAAGCTCAGGGGGCAAGAAGATGTCTCCATCCTCCACTTATTTCCCAAGCTGTGTTTCCATTAAGACTATTTCACCTACAAGGAATGGGAGCCCAGCAGCTCCTCTGGGAAGGATGGAGCACAGACTGTCCCAGCCAACCACCCTGGGACACACTTACTTGCTCTGCAGGGTGACAGCAACACCTTGGCTCCATCCTTTGGGTTTCATCCATGAATTCTGGGGAGAGAAGCTTCATATTCCTCTCATAAAAGCATCATGGTCCAGGCTGAGCCCTCCCAGTGTCCCGTGCCTGGGAAGAGCAGTTTGAGCAGCAGAATCTGCTGCTTCTCCATGTTCCACAGAGATGTCTCTGCAGTGGAAGTCACCCCTGGGAGCCTTTGGATGGATTCAGCTGGAGTTTAGGAGCAGATTGCCCAGATTCTGACATTACTATGCAGACCTAGGCCTGGGAAATGGACCAGAGCTAATAGGAATTCAGAGCAGCCACCCCTGATTTGTACAATTATGAGCTGCCATGAATCAAAAGGTTAAACTCCCGAGAGGTCCTTGGGGAGAGCCCTTAGGGACTCATTTCCAGTTTCAGAGAGCAGTTAGATCTCTTTATTAGGGGACAAGGGCAGTGTCTGGATGAGGAGGAGGAGGAGGCTGAAGGCTGCCCTGAGGTGAGCACAGGACACGTGCAGTGTGAAGGGATCCAGGGTAGATGCTCTGGAGTGCTCCTGAGCCACAAGCAATGCAAACCAACCACAACGTGCAGAAAGGTCCTTAATTAGGATAATTAGAGTCACCTCAAGCATCTGTGATTAACACAAGGGCTCCAGGAGACCGAGGGAAGGGGAGCAGATCCAACACTGACACAACAGCCACCACCCCTGGAGGGGTTCAAATAATAGAATCAGAATTGTCAGGGTTGGAAGGGGCCTTAAAGACCAGCTAGTTCCAACTCCCACCTCCCACTAGATCAGTTGCTCACAGCCCCAGCCAGCCTGGCCTTCAAAATGTCCAGGGATGGGGCTTCCAGCCCCTCTCTGGGCAACCTGGGCCAGTGTCTCCCCTCCCTCCTGGGCAACAACTTCTTCCTAACATCTCATCTCAATCTCCCCACCTCTAGTTTTGAGCCATTTCCCCCCAGTCCTACCACTACCCAACAGCCTCAAAAGTCCCTCCCCAGCTTTCTTGTAGCCCCCTTCAGACACTGGAAGGGTAGATGAAGGAGTAGATGTGGTACTTTGGGCAGGGTGGCCAAAAAGCTCCAGCCCAAGCCAGGATTGCTGCAGTTGGGCTGATCTGAAACCATCAAGCCCTTGACCTGCCTCATGTACCCACATCCCAGCCACCAGCAAGGTCAGAGGACACTCAGCAAACACAAACCCGTGAACACCAAGATGAATTGAGATCAAGCCATTGGAAAAAGCCACCACTTACAGATTATTTCTCTCTCCTTGCTTCATACCCAGCACTCCCTATTTATGCTGCCATCATTCATAGCTGTAAATATACGTGGGGCTGGCACAGAGCTATAAAATTAAAGATTGCAGCCAGAAAAAACAATCATAAACTAAGCTGGGGCAGGGGGCTGGTAAATAAAAAGACCAGAAGGAATCACAGCATCTTCCAGCACAAGAGAGACTCAAGACTCCCCCCCCTCCCCTTTCCACATCCAGTGACACAAATGAAAAATAGTCTAAGAATCCAAAGGTCCTTCCTGCATTAGGAGCAAAGCTGCAGTGTCAAGAAGGACCAGGGAGGTGTCAAGATGATGCACACTGGAAAAGCAGCACCTGGAGGTATCTCACTGGGTTTCTTGGAGATCAAACGTTTTGATCTCTGAATTGTTATGCTGAGTAGCACTCCATGGGGAAAAGGAGAAGCAATTGGCATATTAAGAATCCTTTGAAGGTCTCTTTCCCAGCCATTACAAAAGAAAAAGAGGGGAAAAAAATTAAATTAGATACATATTTAAGCCTCAGGCCCCAGCTTGAGGCAGAGGCAGATTTTGGAGACTTGAAGGAGAGGCTGGTGATGGGCTCTGGGTGATGCCAAGCGGAGGGAGCAGCAGGTGAAGGCTTCAAAAGCACAACCAGGGGCAATACAAAGGGACATGAAACAGGAGTTGCTGCCCTAGAAACCTGGTTTGGAGCAGCCGTGCCAAGAGAGACGTGCTGGGAAAAAAAAGATTTCCTTTGAAAGCAGCAAATAGGGGGGTTAAAGGACATCTGGGTCTTCCCTGAGCCATCCATGGATCAGCAGAGCTGTGAGATGCTCTCACCTACCCAAGGAACGCGCTTCAAAACTCCCCCTGCAAACACCAACCACTGAACAAAGCCAAAGTTTCAAGGTTTTATGGAGATAAACTTGTCCTTGAACAACATCCAGCCATCCAGGTTTGTACAAACACAGAGAATACATTCTACTCACACTTACCTACGTGGGGCAGAGGCTGGGAGGGAGCAGGAGGTGCTGCCAGGGTCACCTTGCCAAAGTTCTCCGACTGGACCAGTCCCCCCTCCCTCCAGCTTATAAAAACTGCTCTACACGGAGGCATTCATGAAAATAAATACAAATAAAACACAATAAACTCTTCCCTCTGTGGGATAATCTCCTTAAAGCCAAGCTGCTCCACATAGGGACTGGCCTCATTTGAATTCAGCTGGAGCACGGAGCTGCAGCAGCCCCAACCACGGGGTTTTGCTTCCTTCCCAGTATTTCAGTAGATTATCTCTGGGCTTTGCCACTGCCTTGAGATTAAGCTTGTTTTACTACAAATTCAGCTGGTATTTGCTCTGTGCTCAACCACTGCTGCTCGTGTTGCCTCTTACAGCACCAGCAGCTATTTCCTAAGAAGTTCCAAGGGTGGCTCAGCTGCATTTTTTACCACTCGGCCCCCAAAAAAAGGGATTGAGAGGAGAGTTAATGCTTGGTGGAACCTTTCCTGGAGTTAAAAACCCCTCAGCGAAGCCACTCAAGGCTCAGCTCGTTTCTGGGAATCAGTAACAGCAAGAACATGCCTGGTGGGAATGTTCCAACAGCTCTAAGAAGGAAAAAGCTGCATTAGGGGACCTAAAATTAGAGTGAAATGCAAGACTTGGGGACATGCTCCTCTGCTCCAGCCTAGGGAGCAGGTAGGATGGCTCATTTGTGGAAGAGCCTGGCTCCAAGTGCTGTGAGAGGCAGAAATTGTTGATATCTTGGTGGCAGTGGCTGGCAGAAAGCAGCCTGGGGGCCACACAGCTCATTTTCCAGGCACCAGCCCCTCTCTGGAGTCACCACAGGCTGTTGATGTAGAAGGATCTCAGGAATCAGCAGAGCCCCAAAGAGAAATGGTGCAGGAGATGGAAGATTTGGAAGGAAGGAGCAGCAGGAGTGAGCAACAGCTTCTCTCGCCCTAGAAGAGCTGGTTGCACCAGGTGTGGTGTGGATAAAGAACAGGATTAATCATTAATTAATCATTAAAACTGATTACACTCTAATAGCAAAGAAAAGGAGAGGCCAATCCCTGCCCCATCCCAGTTTTGAGGGTGTTCCACACCAAAAATCAGGAAAGAAACACCAAGGATCAATCATCTGGAGGTGGAGCAGGAAAGAAGCAGGAGGGAGCAGGGGGACAAGGGCAGGACTCAAGCCATGGAGGGTTAAGTGGAGAGCAAACCTGGGCAGCACAGAGCCTCCCATGGGGCAGGACAGCAGGAACAGGAGGATAAAAACCTCCTGTACATCATAGAATGGGTTGGGTTGGAAGGGACCTCAAAGATCATCTTGTTTCCCATGGCAGGGACACCTCCCACTAGAGCAGGTTGCTCCAAGCCCCATCCAACCTGGCCTCGAACACCTCCAGGGATGGAGCATCCACAACCCTCCCTGGGCAACCTGTGCCAGGGTCTCACCACCCTCAGGGTAAAGAATTTCCTTCTAGTTTCCAATGTCAATCTCTTCTCTTTGTTTCAAGCCATTACCCCTTGTCCTATCACTCATATTTGATAAGAACTTGGCTCTAGAAGGATGGCTGCTCCTTCCAACCCCACCTCATCCACAGGACAGCTTGGGAACACCAACCTGAGCTGGGAGATCAGCATCCACATGGGTCTGACAAGCTGGAGAACAGAGGAACTGACAAACCAACTTAAGAAAACAATTTTTATTTCTTTTTTAATTCTTATTCCTCCCCCCCCCCCTTTCTTTTTTGTTGAAGCCCTGATGTTTACAGATATGCTTTTTATTCCTGATAATAATATAGCTTGGCAGCAATAAAAACCACACTGCAGGTAGAGCAGCCCAGAGCTAAGACCCATAAACACCAGCACAGAAGACAAGGGACAACCACCAATATTTCTATACAGGAACTAGTCTTTTAATGTCACATTTTTGACAGCTGTAAATGGTCTACAGAATGTAGGTGGGCAAAAGGCAAGAGGTGAGTCCTTTGAAACACTAGAGGTCTAATCAACATTGACATGATTCACATCAAATTGATGGCTCCCTAAATGTAGTCCTTTTAAAGGATAGAAATTTCTCAATAAAATATTACATTTCATTTAATACTCTGGTACAATACTTCATACATTGCAGGAAAACAAAATAAAAATAAATGCAAGGTCTACTCCACCTAATAAGAGGATCCTTTTTTCATTAGTCTTTAGTACTGTAATAAAAAAAAATAATCACAATAATGTCATAAATAAACAGGCTTGAAATTATTCATTAAGAGGGAGAAATGAACAATTAATTTGAAATCATGAAGTTATGGGTAGAAAACCAAAACCTGACAACACATCCTAGTACCAGCTGTGATTTTTTTCCCCCATCCCTACACCAAAAATAAAAAAGGCAGCAGGTTTTATAACTTCGTTAGCCACATCCTAGTTAATTGTGTTTCAAACACACATCTGGAGAGGAAGAGGGAAAGTTTGGTCAGGATTAATAGGAGAACCAATCAGCCCTAACAAGAGTTAGCTGAAATTAAAGAGAACATTCAGGAAAATGAAGCCTGCAGCAAATTCATGCTGCTATAAATCCTTGTGCCTTAGGAGCTGGGTTAAAGTTTCCCTTGTGGTATCAAGTCTTCTACAAGAGAACACGTGAGCTCTGCATCCCTTTTCCCTTCCACTGAGACAGCACAAGCTTTAAATCACCCCTTCAGAGTGATTCCCTAAAAACCCCCTAGAAATACATGAAAGCCACATTCACTTATCTCCCCTGACCCAAAGGACACGGCTCCTTCTTGCTGCATCTGTCAGGAAGTCCAGGTATTGTTTAAAATAACTTAAAAGCTGCTTGAAGGACTGACCTGACAGATTTTGGTGAGCAAGGGCTCCCCTCTGGCCTTCAGCAGGGTCTGACTCCACTTTGAGAGGAGTATTTCTTCACAATCACTCAGATCCTGCTCCCCCCTCACTGACATTCCTCCACCATATGCTCCCAGGATTAACACACATTCTGCAGTGAGAATTCCCTGGTTCCTAAAAAAAGAAAGAAAAAACCCAAACCCTACGTTGGCAGGTTCTAAAGAGCTACAATGAGGTCCTAAGAGGCAACTTGCTGTTGGCCCTGGGACTGATTGCTGCTTGGACAGGTCAATCTTGTAAGACACATCATCATCAACTGAGTTCTAACAGCTCAGATCCAGCCAGGATCCTTCTCTGGTTTCTCTGGACTTCCCAGTTTGGTGCAGAGCAGCTCCAAACACACCTTCCACCTTGCTGTAAAGTATCAAGTGTAGATCTGACCTAACTCTGCAGTTTCAGAGAAAGATTTGATTGCTGTCAATTCCTCTATATAAACACCAACACTTAAACTGAGCCCTGTTCAGCAGGATGAGGCTGTGAACAAGGGCAGGAGGAGGCAGATGATGGCAAATTGGTATCTCACTACCAAATTCAGAGGTTTCCCTCTCAGCACGACTAGAAATTCCAGATCTAGGAGGAGCACAAGTAAGGCTATGACATTAAAACATGTATTATGGTATGCTGGTGACAGGAGTTCCAAAATAAATCCCAAAGCCTCAGAAGACAAGGACAATAGGCAAACAAAAATTCTGCTGAACATTAAAGAAGCACCTTCATTCAAAGTGTTCAAATATTTGAGTTTGCAAAGCACTCTCAGGAAAAGGTAACAAAATCTCCCACTTAACCTTCCACAAAGGCTCCAGCATCATGTCACCAGTAAGACCAGTATCACCAATCCACTGGCCCCATACAGCAAATTAATGCTGCACCACCAACAGCACTGGCAATAATTCCTCAACACCCCAGGAGCCACAAACTTCCCCAGAACCACGGGGAAAGGTGTTGGGGAGACAAGGTCTGAGCCCCCTCCTCAGACCTGATTCTTCCAGGGGAGTCTGGGCCAGAGCAAAGCAAGGGAAGGAACCCAATGAACTGGCAGCTCACCAGCAGGTCTCCATCTAGAGCCTCTAGAAGAGGACTTGGTCTCATTGACAGTGCTCTGAAGTGGTTCCAGATGAGTGGGATTTTTAATTGAACAGGGACAGCTCCAAAAGGCACTTCAGGTAGCTCAGTAATTAACTCCTGCCTGATGGAATGAACCAGAACGAGCCTGGCTGGCCCTGCTGCCCCTCAGCTCAGGCAGTCTGGGTGGACAACCAGCCTCCACGTGCTGCTTTCCCCACAATTTTAATTTATTACACTAGGCATAAGGCCTGACTTCAAAACCCAGCAGGTTCAAGAGCTCCCACCTCCCCAGCAGAAGGGGAAGGGGGTTACCTCGAGCTAAGGTAACAGCCTGCAGGGTGGGGTACATGATGCACTGGCTTTAACATGCTCTCATCATGCAATTTAAAACCATATCTTAACTCTACAAGTTCCATCTCTTGCTTAATAGACAGACAAATGAACAGTGTCCTCTGCAGAGATACAGTAATTTCTATTTTGGGTAGAGATCAAGTAGAAGTTTTGTTTGATGGAAAGGCTGCTTTGCATCTCCTCAAGAACAGCCCATCCAGCCACTCAGCTGATCACAAAAAGCACCTTCATATCAGTCACTGCTCACCCCTGTGAGACTCAGCCCGAGTTTGAAATGTATGAGGACTAATTTTACCCATGGAGCTGATTCAATCCATGCTGGTGATCCACTGTTGTCAAACAATCAAGTCTTGTTCCCATCAGTATTGTACATTAGTGTAACGGATTTATCCACATCATTGCTCTCCCCCCACCCTCCCTCCCACCCCCAACCCCCAAAAGAAATCCCACAACTGCTCGAATAAAGAAAAAAAAACCAACCCAACCAAACAACTAACAGCCATACTGTGAAACAAAAATACAATTTAAACAAAAAACCCCAATGGATGACAGTCCAACAGCTTGCAGGATTCAAAAGTGACTCTACAAAGTTGGTGTCTACGTTGTAGAAAGGATTTCCTTTTATTTTGAGAAGGAGCAATTGGAAATCAGGTATTGGAGAGAAGAGATATAAACAATCTGTAGGTGGTCTGGAGTTTTGCCTACTGTTGAAGGATTAAAACTGTAAATAAAAAGGTACCAAGCCCTCAGAGTTCACTGTGTGAAGCTTCTTCCATCTCTTTTCTTGACCTTTTTAAAAAGCAATATTCATTTCTGGGAAAGGAAGGGAGGAAAAAAATTGAAATTATTTAGGAAGAAAAAAACCCACAGCAGCTATTTCTTATTCTATAGAAATCTATATATTTTATGTATATAATTATATCCAGAAGTGCTCCATTTTGACTTAAACTCAACCAAAAGTCTCAAACCTTGCTCATAAACCCTGTGGTGCTTTGGCAGGAGAAGATGAGATGTGTATAAACTTGGAGAAGGTCCCTGGACTAAATGGCTGAGACACACTCAGCTACCACATGGAAAAGAGAAAATAGGATTTCTCAGGTCCTTGAAAACACAGGTGGGAAGGTGACAAAAGGCTTTAGATTAAAATCCAGAAGAAGTTAATGACCAGACACCTTAAATTCAAAGGTGTTCCTTTGCTGTATTCACAGCCTATTAAGTATTAAACTTATATACATATATTCAGTTGTCTGACTGCAAAAACCAAATTATAGCAGACATTCAAAACATAATAAAGAGAATCTACAGATTTCTCTCCCAGCAAAAGCAAGGATTTCATTATTGGTGTGACAACACCACCCCAACTGCTCTCACCACCCAGGCACAGCAGAGACTTTGCTCATTACATCTTATGAGGCTGAGCAGGAGATTAAGTGTTCTTGGACTCCCTTTAGATGCACACAAATCCTTATCAGCCACCAGGAGCAAAGATCTCTTTTAAAAGAGATGGGAAGTTCAGGCTGGAGCTGCTACTCATCTTTTGCCAGCATAAACTTCAGTTTCCTGAATAAAAACTTTCAATTTATGCTGCTGGTGAGACAGGACCTGAGAGCAAAGGCCAAGCTACCAAGCTAATATTCCATGTTGTTTTAGAGGTGCAACTCAAAATTAGCTGCTGGAATTAAATACCCTAAAAAGGGGGGTAGATTACATGCTTTCTGGGCATTAAAGTCCTTCCATAGCTCCTCTAGTAGTTAAGATTTGTGTCCATTTTCTCTGAGCACACCTACCTGCCTTGGCATGGAAGGCTCTGGCCATCTTCTCATCTGAAGCTTTTCTGCTGTTGCATCAGCCCCACATTTTCATATACTCTAGCACTATCTTCTCTCATTCTGGAAGGAAACAAAAACATTTACAGCCTGAGGAATCTAGTTGGGGAAAGCCAGATTTGCACACACAAATAACTCAGTGAATTTCTTTTGCTCAGTTTCTAAGAGCAAAAGCACCAGGGCAGATTCTGTGCTAACTCGAGTCTCTGTGGAGGTCCCTGAGGATTGGTTAGTACAGCTCAAAGTTTACACCCTAAAAAGAGCAGTGAACTTACTCTGGACAGGTTGGGGTTGGGGTGCAGGGTGGCAGAGGGCTCTGATCCCCACTGGTCTGGTCCGATAAAGAGTATTTAATGTTTGTGTATTCGTGACCTTTCCTCTTACTCTTCTGCAAAGCAAAACACAACAAAAAAAAACAGGGTTTGTGTTGCTAACAGAAAACAACCACTGAGCAGGGCAGAAATGACAGGGGCAACTAACCATGAATGGCTTTTAGAAGCAAGTTTGAGAGGAGAACTCAATTCTGTAGATAACAAGCACGGGTAAGACCTAAAGGTTGGCTTTGGTTGTCATTACAAGACCTACAAAGCCTCACTTTTCATTATTCCCCTTCCCACCACCATCTCCAGCAGATACCAACCAGCACTTGTAGGCAATCCTCAGCTTTCTTGGCAGAAGCAACCACCCTCCATCCTTTAATAGACAGCACCAGCCCGTGGGCTTCCCACTGACCTTATTTCCAGCTTGGAGATGTGGCCAAATCAGTAACAACGTTGTTTGCAAGATCTCTAATAAAATAACATCTTCACCCATTAGGCTTGATATAAAAAGAACCCAAGCTGTCTATTTGTATTCTGCAGCATATGTTAGAGGCTGAAGCCAATTGTGCTGGCATTCAGCTACAGAGACTGGAGGCTCCTGCAAGCAGAGCTACACTAGGAAAAAAGGGGATATATATCATTTATTCAAGACAAACATTCCCCACATATGCTGAAAGCTACTTATAAATTAAAGCCTCACTTTAGTTTTACAGGGTCCTGGGTTTTGGGGAGGTTGGGGGGGTTTGTGTTGTTTATGTGGTGGAGTTTTTTTTTTAAATGCTCAAATAATTCCTGACTAAGTGGCCTGAATCACTCAGCAGAGGCTGTCAGAGCCCATGGGGAGGGCTGGCTGCTGAGTCTCCATTAAGAAGGTTCTGCAGAGCAATGTAGGTGGAGTTTTTTCCAAAAACCTTTCAAAACTTGCTCAGCTTGTTCTGTCACTTCACTGAACTTCTCCCCTCTCCTGCTCACTCCTGACAAATCACTTTCAAATAGACTCCCAGGCCAGATCAGTCACCTGGAAGGTTAACACTAAAAAAAAAAAAAAAGATAAAAATAAAGTATTTAAACAAAGTGCAAAGGTTCAAACTCTGCTGCATTCTGCAGTGTTATTGGCTACAAACCCCTCACCTGCCAATAATATTATGAAGCCAAAAACTAGGGCTTGATTTCCAATTGTATGATGAATGGCAGCTCAAGTTACAGATGTACTGTACAGTAAAAGCAATTTAAAAAGAATCTGTCAGTTCTCCTATTACTTAAGCTGCCTGAAGCTGATAAAACAAGCCAAGATAAAGTAGATATCTGGCTCCTCTTCCTTCTGCTTAATTCACTGTAATTATCCTTTCTAATCAGAAAAATAGAGGTGTGATGAGAACTCCTTGTGTCCTGGATGTAAGACTCTATCCACATTTCCACAGGGGAAAAATAAAAACCTCAAACCAATTCACTTTGCTCTTCTCCTACACTTGTAAGAAGACAGGCAATATTGAACACAACATTTCACCCTGAACTCATGAGGCTCTCAGCACTGCAATGCAAGAGGGAATGCCAGTGGAGCAGGGGAATTTCTTCCTGAACTCCACCAAAAAGCAGGTAGATGTATGGGAAAGGATGGAGTTATTCCCATATGCAGGTCTGCAGCCCAGCTGGTGGCAAGTCCTGCATGACAACTAATGGGGCCACCTAACTTCCTGACACCTAATAGTCTCCTACTATTCAGACAAGGGTGTTTTTAGCTCCCTCAGAACACCCCAGGGGAAGTTTGGGGTGGATATTAGGAAAAATGTCTTCCCTGAAAGGGTTGTGAAGGGCAGTGGTGGAGTCCCCATCCCTGGAGGGGTTTCCAAGCTGTGGAGATGTGGTGCTGAGGGCCAGGGGTTAGTGGTGGGATAACTGTTGGTCTTGATCTTAAGGTCTCTTCAGAACAATTCTATGCTTTGGAGCACTCCCAATTCACCACGTTTTTTTCAGGACATGAGCTCCTGTCCTCACCACAAAGCTCTGCTTTCAGCTGAGAAGTTCTATATTGCTTTACTGCTGGAGCTGCTGCTAGTCCTAGTTGGAGGTCAAGACCTCCTGAAGTAAAGCAATGGTCTAGCTGCAGTTGCTTGAACTTTTCTAGCTGTGCTTTCTGAGCTAGTAGCAGAAGAGAGGATGAAACACAACTGAGCCTCAGCACTGGAGGAGATGGACACTGCTCCACTCAGCATCAAAATACTCCTCAGAACCCATTGCAATGATCAAGAGAGTGACAAACCTACTCTACAAATGGCAGCAGCAGAGAGAGACCATGTTCTAAAAGCTGAGGATACAAGGCTTGCATAATGACACAGAGAGATGAGGCAGCTCTAAGGTGAAGTGACACAACAAAGCCAGGGAAAGAAGGTACACGAGGGATTTGTTGTTCCTCACTTTGTGTCCAATCACCACCAGAGCACACAACAGCTGCTCTGGGGAAGGGAGTCAAGTCTCCATCCTCTCTGCTGAACAGATCATGTAGGCAAGTACAGAATCAGCTCTGCCACACTCCAGAGAAGCCAGAAGTGCTGAGCTTGAGCTGGCACACTCCATCTCTAACCAGGGATCATGCCTGGCACTGTAACAAACACCTCCCCACATCTACCCATCACTCGTGGGGGCTTCTCTCCTCCTGAGCAGCAAACCAGCTGCAGGAATATATAGAATTTCTGAAACAAAAAAATCCCAGATGACCAGTTTAGGGCAGAGAATGAAAGCAACAGTGAGCAGAACATCAGTAACCTCTGTAAAAGGCTAGAATTTGAGTGAGGTGAAGGTCTCACCACTGCAGGACACTGTTCTGCAAGATCACACTCATCCTTTCATCTTTCAGACCAATGTATTTGCTGCTCACTAAAAAACAGGCACTTGAAGACTCCAAAATTGGTATTAAGAGTGACCAGCACTTGAATTTGATTATCACACTTTAGAAATACAGTGAAAAGATTTGAAATCTCTTTAAAACTCAACCTAGCACAAGGTCTGTATTAAATAAGAACCTTGTTGTTTATTCTTGCAGAGAAAACTAGATAATATTAAGGGAATTTGAGATCTGGGGTGTAGGGACAGGGAGGACAGGATCCCATCCACTGATTGTACTAATTGCAGGTATGTGGAGAAGCCTCTCGGGCTGATTTTTTTTGCTCTGCCAGTGGCCAAACAGTTTTTATTTTCCAGTTTTCCAATTCCAAGTCATTACTAAGCATAAGGAATTGAAATACAGACTAATTCTGAGCAGGGTTAAGAGGTTACAGACTCATCTGCTGTTAAACAATCAGCACTCACACCTCCAAAAAGCTCCAGGCAGCCTCTGCTCCCTGTTCCAAGGAGAAAAAGGTTCCTGTGTAATATAATATTTTATAATTATAGTATTTTAACTATTATACATCTAATATTTTGTTATTTTATCTACCTGCTCCTCCTCAATCCTGCGCTGTAGCGTTTCAATGTAGTGCTGCACTGCCATGTAGATAAACCTGTACTGGGCTTCTGTCTGCACCATCCCTGACCGCTGTGATCTCACCATCTGGATGGTCTTGGGGACATCAATGTCACAGTCCACACCTGGGAGAAACCATCAGAGCATGAAGGACAGCAAAATAAACTTAATTCTGGAAGAGAGGTTGGTGTCAGCTCGCAGCAGAACGTGGTGGAGCTGAGTGATCTCATCATAAGCAAGACAATATTTAAAATAATCAGTGTTTAAAATAAAGGAGTCATCCCTGACTCCTGAGACTCAGACCTGTAGAATCACAGCATGATGTGGAAAAATGCCCTGGGGGGGAAGAAGCTGCATCACTTCACACTGTTCCAAGATGATTTTAAACACAACCTAGCTCAACATTCACACTGAGATAGTTTATGGCAGTTTATGCACAAATACAACATTGTGCTGTAAAAATAAGTTACTCAAATCCAGTATTGAGCACATCACACTCAGGAATGACTTGAAAAGGAAAGAGAAAAATACAAATAATAATTAAAAAAACCCATAATCAGACTCCTGACTAATGCTCAGCTGGAAGTTTTCATGGTGCTGAAGTGGGGCAGGGTTTCAGCACTTTGAAGTCAAGAGGAATGGGGAGGTCCCTTCTAGGTCTGGTTTGTAGCATCACTAGAATCAATCCTCTGTGTTTCTGTGATGTATCTGTCAAGGTCCCACAGGAAAACAAAAGTGGGGAAAGAACCTACCTTTTTCTCTGATGATGTCAATAAGAATATCAATCACAATGAAAGTTCCTGTTCGCCCAATCCCTGCACTGTAGAAATGGAAGAAAAAAAAAAAGTTAATTTTGGGCTCTTCCTGAACAGACCCCAAGTCCAAGAGTCTAACATTGGGAGGTATTAGACTTGGAAACTATAGCTAGAATCAAGGGCACACAAAGTAATCAAGCTAAGGAAAGAGGCAGAAGTTGTAACAGCACTTCTGTACCTCAGTGTTTATTAACATCCTTAAATCAGGAAAAAAAACTGAGGTCAGAATATTTCCTTGCTTTATAAGCCAAGACTGAGAGAGCACTCAGAGGTGGATGGGATGCTACAGCTTCCAAGATGCTGCACCTGAACCATCTCTAGCCAAGACTGGTACCACCCTTCTCATCTCATTCATCAGGAATCCTTATTCACCCAGACAGGCAGAGTTTGAAAGCAGCTTGCTCCAAAGATAACTGACATCTGTCTAAAATACATTATTTGAGTGTCTCCATCCCTCACATCACTCAAGGTCAGATTTGATGGGGCTCTGAGCAAACCTGCTCTAGGTGCAGATGTCCCTGCTCAGTGCAGGGGGGTTGGATGAGATGAGCTTGAAAGGTCCTTTCCAACCCAAACCATTTCCTATGATTTGGCAAATCAGAAAGCATGAGCTTGACAGATGACAGGCTGAGGAGCTCTGGGGGAAAGCTGCC